>PVJA010017654.1:0-41314 GCA_004027025.1 Myocastor coypus | reverse complement strand
AAATGGTTAAATGAAAAGGAAAATTGAAAGAATAGATGCATCAGAGAGGAAAATCTGAAATTCATTGTGAATACCTTAAGTTTGAACAGAATAAAACCTCCAAGTGTTTGAAAACAGTTATGTCATCAAGGGAGAAAACACTGCTGTCTATTTTTTGAATGTTGTTATACATAACCACATATTATAGTTGAAAGTTTGAGGTTAATAAAATGATAGATTTGGAGTAAATGAGAAAACATGAAGATTAATTTGCATATTTGGTAGGTTGAGAAGGGATAAAATAAATCGTCAACAGAAAAAAATTCTATGATATAAGAAAACCAGTGACATAAAGATGTAATCAGTGAAAAGACTGACAAACATGTAAAAGTGAAAAGGGAATTTTCAACACAAATCACCATGGGTACATTTGAGAAAAATGTGTACAAATGCAGTTCTCAAAATGGCAGTGTGAGATTCAGAGACTTAGCTTCTTTGGAACAAAATGCCAAGAATCAGAAAAGCAGCCTGAAGAAAACTCCCAGTGAGTGTGGGGCATGTGGGGACCAAGGGAACTGACAGTGGAAGAGAAGAAAACAGGAATCAGTGCCATGGGAGAAATTGCTCCCTGCTGCTGATCAGAGACCATGCTATGTGACTGAAGCAGCTATGAAGCAGTTCTGGTGGGCAGCAGAGCAGCTTCAATCTGACCTGGACCTGGGCCTTCTATAGCTAACTTCAAAATGATCAAAAATCAAAACATTAAAACAGAAATACTAAATCTACTGGGATAATGAATAGGTAGTGCTCTTGGAGAGATGAGTGTAGGCAGAGATTTCATGCACAAAGCACTGACGGGCAGGATTCTACACAGAATGAGTGAGTAGGATCTCCTTCATGAAAATGCTTTTTCAGAGCAAAATAAATAACTAACAGAGTGAGTGGGAACAAATCTTATCCAGTTCTTCTTTGATGGAGGACTAGTATCTAGACACACAAAGAACAATAAAACAAAATCAACCCAAAGACTCAGTTCATAAATGGGCATCTGAGATGAAAATGCACTTCTCAGAAGAAATGACAAACAAATACATGAAAAAATATTCAATATCATTGGTCATTCAAGACAATAAAATTAACACAGCTCTGAGTTTCCATTTTCCCTTGGAAAAAAAGTGGCTAGTAGCAAAAAAAAAAAAAAAAAAAAAAAAAAAAAAAAAAAAAAAAAAAAAAAAAAAAAAAAAAAAAAAAAAAAAAAAAAAAAAAAAAAAAAAAAAAAAAAAAAAAAAAAAAAAAAAAAAAAAAAAAAAAAAAAAAAAAAAAAAAAAAAAAAAAAAAAAAAAAATCAACCAATGACAAATGCTGGAGAAACTCTGAGAACAATGGAATACTTTTCCACTGCTAGAAGAAGTGTAGACTGGAGGAACTTCTCTGGATATTGTGGAAATGACTAAAAATAACTGGGATTTGAAGTTTCATTTAACCAAACCATTCCCTTTCTGGATATCTCCCTGGAAGAATTAAATTTTCATGCCACATTATTATGTAATGTTTGTATAAATACAGTTTGTAGTAGTTAAATCTTGGAAACAATCAAAATACTCATCAATCAAGGAATGAATAAAGACATGTGATTTTTATACAATGGAGTATTATTTAACCATAAAGAAGAGTAAATGAGACATTCCTAGTTAAATGCATACACTTTGAAACTGTACTCTTATGTGAAATCAATTGAACATCCATGTGTAAAAACCACATCCTCTGATATTAGAAATGGAAAGCGTATGTAACAGCCAAAACACACACACACACACACACACACACACACACACACACACACACACACACATTTTTTGAAATGGGAAGAAGTAATGTAAAAGGAAATGGGAAGAGAGGAGCAAAGAAAAGAAAATCATTAGGAGAAAAAGGATAAAATGGAAACAAAACCTTATAGATAAGGTGAAGAAGAGGAGTTGATGGAAGAGGAGGGGAAGAGAAGACAAAAAAAAGAGGAATTAAGGCATACAGAAACAAATTCCACATGATGAATGTGGAATATCTAAACTGCACCAATAAACTTAATTTAGGAGATAGATATAATGGCATTATTCAAAATAACAGCATATTTAATGAATAGTACTACATGAGAGATATAAACACACGTATATTTATAAATCTTCATTATGATCCTCTTGTAAACATAGGACTTTTCCAAATATGTGTATTAGGAGATATTAAAATTACAATCCACTTCTAGGTATCTCTGACTAAAGACATATACAATATTCGACACTAGGAAACACTATAAAACTACTTACTTTTTGTGTAGAGAGAGATAATCATGCATATGTAACCATGCTGTATAAATAGAATATTTTCCATGACCCGCTACATATGCTCATTTCCATGAGTAATTCAATAAACAAATATTATTGAAAATCAGTATTGTCCATTCATCCTGTTATTGCAGCAATTATTAATAAACTGGTCTTAAAATCTTGTGGATTTTCTATTATCAAATTATGTAAAAGGATTGATTTTCTACTTCAGAAACCAATTGCTGTTTATAATTACCCATGAGTTATGAAGCATTTTGGTTTTGGGGGGGTTTGATTCTTCTTTTAGTATAGAAATATCTTTCACATATTACAAGTCACGTTTTCATAAGGCAAAAGATATATTTTATTAGTTCTATGCCATAGCTTTGAGCATTGTAAATACTGTTTATATAACAAAAGTTTAATAGCAAAAGTTTTATATAATATGTATGTTTAAAGTTTTCAAATAAATTACCTTGACAGGACTGAGTTAAAATTTCTTTTGATATTAGATTATAAATAAACTTCAGAATGTGCCATCTGTACTCAAATAGGACCTGATTATTTCCCATCTAACAAGTCTTAGATAATGCATTTTTTATTTTCATATATAATTCACGTGTGCATGTGTATATATTCACATATAAAGTAAAAATAAGTATAGTCTTCATTCTCTTAGCTTTGTATAAAAATCGGCATAATTTAAAACCCTGATAAAAATTAAATAATTGAAAATTATTTTACATTAAGTAAATTAACTTAGGAGAAATAACTTAATGTACATTTTATGTAGTTAATTTACTTTATGTTATTACCAATTTTTGTGACACAGAAGTGATAATTCCAATTAAATATAATTGTGAAATCCATTTCAGCCATTTTAAAGTTTTTTGGAATATTATACTAAGTGGTTGAGCAAATTAAAATGCAGTAATTTAATTTCTCTATGAAAATAGGCTTCCTAAATTAATCCATAGTTCACCTAATTCAATTAAATAAACAAGTTATAAGTTTTGTTATAACAAACTTAATTAAAATGCATGTAATAAAAGGCTCCATCAGCACACTGAATTTATTACTAAAAATATCAAGTACCTCTCAATTTTCTGTTATCCAGAGATACATTTAAACTTCTTTATTTATAATAGCATTCACACCAAAAGTTTGAGCTTGAACTACAAGTAGTCCTAGAGTCACTCTAATTTATTTTTAGTATCAACATTTAAAATAATTCGTGGCTCTTACAAATAATCTCTTCAGTAGCTTTAAAGCCGGGCACATTTGAAATTTAGGGGAGCTAATTATATTCTTTGTTGTACTCAGGATGAAACAATAAAGTATTGAAAATGATCAATGACATTTATATGCAGTTTGAAGACTTTTGTAGTTTATTTTATTTTGAAATATCCAGAAATAAGGCTCGCTAGAGAGAATTACATACAGACTAGTGAGGTAAAGTTAGATATGATGCCTTCATAAGTGTTTGAAGCCAAAAAGAAATCAAGAAGGGGCAATTCTTAGCTCTGTATTTACCTAGCTCATGAATTTTGTAACACAAATATGAGCTTCTATTATGATGATCAAAAATTCCCTCAACTGACAATAGCATTTAGGATTAGGTTTGCTTTGGTAAATCCATGTCATGCATTAGGCACTTACCATCTCATTGAATAAATTCATAAAGTTTACATTTCTGTCCTCTTGAGGAAGCATTGAAAATGGTGATTTTTAAATACATTAGTTCAGGGGTGAGCAAGACAGCACAGCAGTCTAAAATATAAGATATTAGACAAACTTAGGCAGGTGTAGGAGACTACAGTTTGATCCCCAGCACCAGATACAGCACCAGCTCCACCAAATAGCTCGGTGGATTAAAGTGCCTGCAAGCAGGCACAGGGGCTAGGGGTTCACTCGCCAGGCCTACTGTGCTGCCTCCTCCCCTGGGGCACGATGACATAGCAGTTGCAACTGGGTCTGGCAGCACATACCTATAATCCCAGCTCTTGGGAGTCTGTAAACAGGTGGATTACTACAAGTCTGATCTAGTAGTAAGACCCTGAACACACTGTAGACCCTTCCCTGCAATATGAAGAAAAAAATCTTAAATCTCTAGATTTAGATCTGTCTGAATGCCATTACTAAATTGCAAATGAAAATGTATTTTTTCCCACAAGTCATTCTGTGAAGGATAAGCATTTCAAAGCTGCTGAGTTAAAGCAGTGTGGGACACCACAGTGCAAATGAGATAAATTGCATCACAGACTAGTGAATATTGTCTTTAGAATTTAGATGCATAGTTCATGCCAAAATCAATAGATGGGATTTTAAAAACATATAGATTGGATTTTATCTGGGGAGACACCAGAAGGATATCTCCCAACAAGGCACAACTTGAATTAGAGAATAGGGATGGTAGTGCCATGCAAACACAATTCATGATTCTCCATGATGTGACAGGATGGTGTTTTTCTTCTGGCTAATAAGCATATTATACACTTTCATGACCCAAAATGAAAACAAGTATTTAATATACAATTTAATTCATAGCGGGCAGGTTAATATTTACAGGTAGTATGTTTGTGGAATTATCTACTATACAGAACATGCACTTAATGAAATAAGTATTTGATATTTGCTTAAATAAAATATTTTAGAGTTTACAAATGATGATTGCTTTTGAATGAAATAGAAAGACACAGATGAGAGTTACAATATGCATCTAGGCACACATAAGCATTTTAATAGGAAAGACAAAATGATTTTGAATATTGGAAGGAAATTTTAAATTGATAGCCACTCCTTAGATCTTGACTCGGGCTCCTATGGGCAAAGCAGTGACCTGGTAGGCCTAAAAAACTTCCGACATTACCAGTTCTGCCAATAATCCACTACTATTATGGAATATTGCTGTATGTATACTACTAATTTCTTTTAGTTCAGTGAGAAGAATTATTTGTACCAGTAGTGTTTAGAAGAATTATTATGTCTGCATCTTGTGCTATGAACAACAACTATGAAGACAAGAATATGCATTGTATCAATTATTGTGACTGTCCTACTAATGCATTTTGAAACTGTCTCAATGTTATTTCTTATTATAAGCAATAAAAATAAAAATAAAAATAAATAAACATTACACATTAAAAAAAGAAATTTTAAAGAAATAGCAACAATGGAACAGAATAGTACAGAAATGCTAGATATGAGTACCACGAATCCTAAAAGAAAGTTTTATAAGTGTTGGCACAATGATGCTACTTATAGAAAATGATTAAGATGCTAGCATTATTAAATATAGTATCTCCTTCAGTAATACAAAGGATTAACTAAACTTGCTGTTTTAATAAGCTTCTAGTATTATTACAGTAGCTACCTCCATAAAACAAATAAATAGCACAGTTTGCTGTTTTAACTCCACTTTATACTAAGACCTACTTACACATTCAAAATATATTATGAAGTAAAGTCAATTGTCAAAATTAGCAGTGCAGATTGCATCTTTAGAACTAAGGTTGAGATGAATAACCTAACAGGTGTCCTTACCACTAGTGAATACATGACCAGATTTCTTAAATATCCTACACTATTATTAAAAGTTCCTAAGTGCTATTAGGAAAGCATCTGCTACTCCAATATTAGCTAGTTAGATGAAAACCGTATGCAGTCATACTTAAAAATATAGGCTTTTGCGTAACAAGGCCAAACTTCAATGTTTTTGCCGTTTCTGATTCCATTATTTCTCTTTCTCTTATGTATTTTGTACAGGGTCTACAGAGTCTCACTATACGGAACAGACTTACAGTGATCCTCCTGTTTTCAGCCTCCCAAGTGCTGGGATTACAGCTGTGTACCACCAGGCCCAGTCTCATTTGACAGCTCAGCGCATCCCCCAGGGGTGGAGTCAGCACTGCAGGCTGGGAATTGAACCCCAATCCCTGCATCTGCCTAAACAGGTGATTTAATTCACTGAGCTGTTCAGCTGGCCCATGATTCCATTATTTATGATAGAATTAATCTTTTACATATTTTTTAAAATTGTATTTATTTACTGATTAATTTCTTTATTTGGTATAGTGTCTCACTCTATAGTGTGCACTCTTAGAGATTCTCCTGTCTCAGTCTCCTGAGCACTGGGAGTACAGTTGTGTGTGTGTGCCACCACTCCTGCTTTTCATGGCTGGCAGTCCATGTCTGGAGTTCCGGAGTCCACACAACATATGATACCTAGGACTGAGTACAGGTCCTTGTGTTTGCCAGGCAGGCACATAGACCAGGGATCTATCTCTCCAACCTCTTTTACATATTTTTAAGCTGCAAAATAAAGTTAATGTTACACATTGTCTATGAATAGAAAAGCTCTACACAATTAATTTATTTATAGACATTAGCATATGCTTGTCACATAAAATGACAGCTATTATCATTAGGTAGAATAGGTAATTTAGTATAAAATATTCTGATAATATAGTAGGACATGAGTTTGGGGCTTGCCTTATGACTTAATACTCATTCTAATTATCCATCTTTACTATGTAGACATAACCTTTATGTACAAAAGGCAAATAGGCAAACATTGACTTTAGAATTATAAGGTCTCTGATTAATATTACTAAGCACTAATTTGAACAAGAAAATGTCATGCACCGGAGAACTAACAATGCATTAAAAATAATGAGAAAACCCCATTGACTCAAACTGGAACAAGAAGTTATCGTCTCATAATGATTATGAATCATCTTTTCCTAGTGAAGCTGGAAGGCATTATGCTAGGTGAAATAAGCTAGAGTTAGAAAGACAAATACTACATGAAGTCATTTGTATGATGTATGAGCATTCTTCCAAGAGACAGAATCAGAAGGAGGGGCAGAGGACTGCATAGATGAGGAGAGGCCTACAGGGACTTGGTTGCACAGTGCAAGAGGCTGAGGAGGACTACAATAGTTTATTCACCAGCTGAGAGCCAGCTAAATTGCTACTGTGGTTCAGTTTAAGTTCAAAGTCTCAGAGCCCAGAAATCTGATGGTGGACACTTCAGATTAAGACTAAAGTCCTGAGAGGGCTTTAGCAATGGTCCTTTAGCACTAGCGTCTCTGTTCAAACGACAGAGAACCTGGACTTCTATGGGTATCAAAAGACAGAGATCCAGGCTAGAAAACAGAGATAAAAGCTTATCCTTTTCCAGGTCTTTGTTATTCTATTGTGGTCCCTAACTGAGTGAATGATGTTCTCCTACACTGAGTTTGAGATACTCTGATCTCTGGGAATATCCTCGTAGACACAGCCAAACTCAGTGTATATATGTCCATTGTCTATATATCCAATGTCCATATAGTCCAGTGTCTACATATCCATTAGCCAGTCAAGGTGATTATCAAATTAGCCACTATATACGTGTAATCCACGAAGTTGAATTCATAGAATGATAGAGTAGAAGGGTGGTTAGCAGGGGTGAAGAGCAGACAGGGAAGTGAGCAAGCGGGTCCAGTGTTCAAAAGCACAGCTAATATTTGCTGAGGGATCTTGCACATTCTCATCACACAAGCGCACACCTACACACGTGAAAGCTGTCTGCATGAGGCAATAGATCTGTTAATAAATTTTTGTGTCAGTGTCAAAACATCACCTTAAATATATAAGTACATATATAATGTTTAAAAAATCTTTTATTTATTCATTTATTTGATACAGGGTCTTTCTATGCAGCTTGGACTTGCAATGATTCCCCTGACTCAGCCTCCAGAACCCTGGGATTATAGCGGTGCTTCCCATGCATAGCTCATGTAATTTTAATGTTCAATGTATCTTTCTTTCTCATGCTACATGTGGAAAAATATTTCTGTTTGATTTTGTTTGTTATTTTTTAAATAAGTTTTCACTGTGAGATTCTTTTCTTTTCTTTTTTTGTGGCCAGCTCAGCCTGGGTGTGGGGCTGGCATGACATATGCTGAAAGGATCGAACCATAGCCTACACATTTGCCTAAGTACACAAGGAAGTTCTTAGCAACCTTAGTCTTACTATGTATCCCAGACTGGCTTTGAACTCATGGAGTTCTTCCTGCTTCAGCATTCTGATTGCTGGGACTGCAGCTGCAGGCATGCATTGCTATGCCCAATCTAGTTATTGAATCTAATACCAAGACTGGAGATAAACTTTAACTTGTTATATACGAATTCTTCACAAAAGATGTAATTAGTATGTAGAATGTGCTAATACAATAAATGAAATTCAACTTCCTAAAAACAGCCCCTTAAATTGCTGTAAAAAGGTATATATACTTAATTACATGTAATTACGGATTGCTTAGTATCTTCTTGAACAACTCAGATTCAACATAATTACATCTGAGCAAATTTGTTAAATGTTTATAATATACTTAATTTACCAAAGGAAAAACACTAGGTCACGAGTTCAAACCCCAGTCCTGAAAAAAAAAAAAAAAAAAAAAAAAGGATTGTGCCTTGTGATAAATTGTATCAGTCTTTCCAGTATGTTCAGTTTTTGTGTATTTTGCAAGAAAAGTAGAATCTTACAAGTACTCTTCTTTGGGGGGATCAGAAATTGAACACAGGACCTTGTGTTTACCAGGCAAAGCTATATATATCCCTGGTCCTTACAAATAGTCTTGATAATATATAATTATTTTAAATGATATATCCATGAAAAATCAGATTTATCAAAAAGTTTAAGACACAAACATAACAAAATTTATAACTAAGTAATTTCTTAAAATATCAAACACTATATTTTATACAAATACTCAAAAAATATAATACTATGTAAATACTAAATAAATATGGTTTTATTGATATGTATGTGGTTTAAATGAAAATATGATTTTGGAAAATTTATCAAGTCTTCTATTTGTTTGTTTATGTATTTATTTATTTATTATTGTATATTTTAGGGAGGGTTCTATAGGATGTTCAGGGTCTCACTACTAGATCAGACTTGTAGTGAGCCACCTGTTCACAGCCTCCCAAGAGCTGGGATTACAAGTGTGTGCCACCACACTCAGGCTCAGTTGCCCTCAGCTTGCCCTGGGGGCAGAGCCAGCATGGCAGGCCTGGGAATTCTCCAATTTCTAAATGGCTTTAGCACTATACTTTGTTGCTATATAATAATGTAATATATAACGAGTAAATTGATACATTTTCAATGATTTGTCAGAGGTGTGAATCAAAATTCTACCACCACACAAAACTTAATAGTTTATCAACTTCTAAGGGATTTTAATGTTATAGTTGACTAGTTTCATATTTAATATCATAAGAAGAAAAAACATTTTAAAATGTTTCAGTAGAGTTGGGGCTGAGGAGATAGCTTGGTGGTCTAAGGGCCAGCCTAGCAAGTATGAAGGAACTCAGGTTGAATTTAGCTCTGGAATCCCAGGTGTACCTTTCTGGCCACTAAGGCCGAGTAAGATGGTGAAAGCCTGTAATCCCAATCCTGATGAGGCTGAGACAGGAGGAACACTACAAGTCTGAGCTGCTATAGCAAGACTGTGTACCAAATAAATAAAACAACAAACAAATAAGAAAAAGTTTAAAAAGTTTCAGCAGAGCATTCAAGAAAAACCATTTATTTTTTACTCATATTTATGTGAAATCATTTTTTTTTTCATTTCCTGCCTTATCAACCTAAGTTGCAAATCTATTCAACATTTAGAAAGTATTCTTGTATGGTTTTTTTGGTGGTTTTCTTTTTTGGTTTTTGTTTTGTTTTTCCTTTGTATCTTCATGTAACAATTATCATTTAAACACCCTTAAAATTTAATGTTTTCTATTATCCCAGCAATAGGTCAACTAATTTTCCAAACTCTAGCTTTTTCAGGTTTTAATTCATCTAAAATATAGCTTCAAAGCAGACATTCTTATGCCTTTTTGAATTTTATTATTCTCTTATTGAAGAACCACTAACTGCAATTTGTATCAATTCATAATTTACGTTCCAGGTCTCCTGTTCCTCCACAATTTTCTCTGTATATACTATGTATCAGTTTTTCATGTACCCCTTTATTTATCATTTTTAATAGATTTAATTTTATTTTAAGGAGTAAAAATAGCAGAAACAAAGATAGAAAAAACAGTAACAAGAGTACAAATAGTACAGAATTTCAAAAGAAGAAAAATTTAACAATGGTTGCATTGCATATTTTCATTATCAAATCAGCTTAACTTGCCCTTGATCACCCAGCAGAAAAGCTTAATTACAAGGCATGAAATGCAGAGCTAGATTAGTGTGATGAGCTGTAGGAGGCTTGGATCAATAGCCTCCAACATTGCCACTTTCACTGGTGGCCCACTGCAAATGTGGACCATTGGACGTTGTATGCATCTGCTTCCTCTTAGTTCAAACCGAAGATTTTTTTTCTTTCCTTACCAATATCAACTGGAAGGTGTGTCATGCCCACACCCTGTGCTCTTTATAACTATTGTGAGTACAATATGCAGTGTGTCAACTGTTTAAAAAAAATAACGTTTATTGAACGTGTTAATGTTTAATTATTTGATCAATCTTATATACCTATATCTATTTTTATTAAAATTTTATGTATTGATTGATTTACATATAGTACAGAATTTCAAAACCAGAAAAAAATTAACAATGGTTATATTATGTATTTTCATCATTGGATCAGTTTAGATTTATAGATATCAGTGTAAGTTTGATCAAACAATTAAACATTAACACTTTCAATAAACATTATTTTTTTTCTTTTTTTAACAGTTGACACACTGAACATTGTCCTCACAATAGTTATACAGAACACAGTGTGTGGGCATGACCACCTTCCTATTGATGTTGCTAAGGAAAGAAAAAAAATTCTCTTTGAATTAAGAGGAAGCAGATGCATACACAGTTCAATGTTCCACAATTGCAGTGAGCAACCAGTGAAACTGGCAACATTGGAGGCTGTTGATCCAAGCCTCCTACAGCTCATTTCACCAATCTAGCTCTGCGTTTCATGCCTTGTAATTAAGCTTTTTTGCTGGGTGATCAAGGGCACCTATATCTATTAATCTAAGCTGATCTGATGATGAAAATATGTAATATAGCCATTGTTAAATTTTTCTTGTTTTGAAATTCTATACTATATGTACTATTACTTATAACTTTTTCTGTCTTTGTTTCTGCTATTTTTAGTCTTTTTTTTGTCTTTTTTTTTTTTTTTTTGAGACAGGGTCTCGCTATGCAGTTCAGGCTGGCCTTGAGTACACTTTCATAGCCCAGGCTGGTCTCGAACTCGCACCGATCCTCCTGCCTCAGCCTCCCGAGTGCTGGGATTACAGGCGTGCGCCACCACGTCCGGCTATTTTTAGTCTTTAAAACAAAAAAAAGATGATGTAAAAAATGTTTATTGAAAGTGTTTGAGTAGTCTTACATACCTATATCTGTTGATCTAAGCTGATTCGATGATGAAAATATGTAATTCAACCCTTTAATTATCTTAATGTGGGGCAACGAGATAGCTCAGCAGCATAAGCACCTACCTAGAAAGGTGTAACGTCCTGAGTATAATGCCTGGTACCAAAACAAATAAATAAACAAAAAAACTTAATGTGTATGCTTGAATATCAAAAGCTATAAATAACATATTTTGTATATATGCTCCATATTAAATATGTATGTTTCATATGAACTTATATGCATATATGTAACTGTATATTAACAACAATAATCTGATAAAATTAGAAAGAAATTACTATATAATTATAAATGGTAGAGATGTGACAGTGCAAACACATGTTTAATCTCTAGTATCACAAGCAAAATAAATCTAGTTTCAGTCTCACTTTGGCCAAACTCTTTGTATCCACCTGGAGTAAATTTCTCTCCGTTGGAAAGAGAATGATTACCCTATCCCATGATATTCCTTTTTGGGGGGGGGCATACCAGGGATCCAACTCAGGACCTTGCACTTGCCAGGCAAGCACTTATTGTACTGAACTGTCTCCCTTGCCCCTGTCCCACAACATACTGAGAACATGTAATTTGCTTTCTATGATTTACTATAGTTTTCAATAGATGGCCTCAAGTCTCAGAAGAGACTTTATACTTTGACATTTGATAGATGCTGAGACATTTGAGAGTTTGGACAAAAACCTAGATGTTCTTGTCATATGAAAGATCATTGCATCATGGGAGGTGGAATTCTGAAGGTATTGTCTATGTTTGGAGATTAAGTACAGTTTAAAAAGATGCGGTAGGTTGGTAAGCTGACAAGGGGTGAAATGGGATGGTCACATCAATCTTTATGGTCACAGTGATGAACTTGAGAAATGCCTCTAAAATCAGTAAATTCACTTCTGGCTTGCTCGGGCTGGTCACAGCAGGATCATCTTTAGATAATATCTCGATCCTGGAATTTCTAACCTCAGTTGTTTGTCTTCTGCTTTCTGTTCACCAGCTTTCCTCTACCTTGAAGCCAGCCAGCTATGGACTGAACCTGAAACCATGAGAAAAAGTAAAGCATGTCTCTTTTGTGTTGTGTGTGTTAGAAGTTTGGCTCAAGCCATGAAAAACTAACTAGCACAATATTCAACTAAGATACCCTAAAGTTCACACTAGCTGTAAGTTAGAGGCCACTCTAAACTTACTTTGGGAAACATTACCTTACCTTAGAAAGGAAAAATCAACCATGAAAAAACTAAACTGATACTCACTGTACAGACATAACTTTGATGTTTGCATCACTCCCATGAACTAGCACCTTTAACAATATTGTTTTCAGAGGAAAGGAAATTAAGTATCAGAAACTTTAATTAACAAACAGAGATAATTAGTTGATGACCATGAGGCATTCTCTAATCATTTTTTGATCAGTACTCATCTTTACATTTATATTGCAATTATTTTAGTGTCAATAAGTAACATTACTCTAATCTTTAAAATATAATTATCAGCCTAATAAAAAGAAATTTAATAAAACAATACATGAGAAGTCAACTAAGAGTGAGCAAAATCCCAAGACCATGTTTTCTTTCACTGAAAAGTAGTAAACAACAAACAAAGCCCCATTTGCATTAAAGTCCACTGATATCAAACAATGAGCTTATAATTTCCAATATATATCTAGAATGAGGGCCAGGGAGATAGTTCAGTGGTTTATGCACCAGACTATCTAGAATGGGATTATTTTAACAAATATTATATAAATGAGATTTCTTCAATATGTGCCACTGTCCCAAAAAGAAAAGTATTTTACAGCTTAGTAGCATTTATTTCCATTTATTCATTTTTTAGAAAGACATGTTACAGGCCTACTGTTTGTTGGATGCTAAAAGAAAGCATTATACATTGCGTTGCATAGAGGAACAAGGTGCTTTTCACAGTGCCTACTCTATTCCATAACTATAAAATGAAATAACAGTGGTAACATCTTTTAATGAACAAAATGTATCTTCATTTATTATTTAATTTCCATGTAAATGTATACTATCCTTTACTATAATGTTAACAAACAAATTAAGCTATTGAGAACTGTGATGAAACAATTAACTGTGTTTAAATTATAAAAAGAAATTATTAGTTTCTTGGTTATTGGGAGTTGGGTTGTTTCCAAGATTTAGCTGTTACAAAGTGCCACTGTAAACAAGGATGTGCATATAATGCTGTGACACGATGCTTTCAGTTCTTTTGGGAAGACACCAACATGTTAAATAGCTAAGTCAAGTACAATTCTAGGTCTAGTGTTTTGAGCAGTCTCCACACTGATTTCCATAGTGGTCACATCAGTCTACACTCCCAACAAGGGAGAAGGGTTCCTTTTCCCCTGCAGCTCCACCAACACTTATTATTGGTTGATTTCCAGAGAACAACTGTCCTTTCTGGAGTGAGATAAAAATCTCAGCATTTAAATTAAATTTCATCCCTTTCATGACCAGTGATGCTGAACACTTTTTACATATGTTTATTTGCTGCATGTAGATTTGGTTCTTTTATACAATGGAGTACTGCCAGCCATAAGAAAGAGAAACATGAGATATTTCTAAGAACACAGATACACTTTGGCACCATACTCTACAAGAAATAAAGAGCACACACATGTGGAAATATTACATAGCTTCTCTGGTGTGAAATACCAACAGTTAAATGAAAGCTAAAGTGTATAAAAGATAAAATGATATAGGAAACATTGTCCAAAAGAAAGGGATTCTATAGAAGGTGGATGGTGAAAAAAGGAAGAGAAAAGAAAAAACGAAAGGATAAGATGGAAACAGTTTTTTTAAATAAGGAGAAAGGGGGTTGAGGAGATAGGGAAGGGGATTTGGAAAAAAAAGAATCAGGGTATGTTGCATATAGAGACAAATTCTCTATGACATATGAGGTCATTATGTATATCTAAATTATACAGCTAGGTTTGGAGGTGCACACCTCTAATCCCAGGATTTGGGAGGCTGAGGCAAGAGGATTGATGTGAGTTCAAGTCCAACCTCAGCTACAAAAGTTAGCTTAAGGCCAGCCTGAACTGAATAGTGTGACCCTGTCTGAAAAAGAAAAAAATATATACAAATATATTTAATAATAATACCAGAGTCAGACCAGGGAGTTAAATCAGCAGTCTAACTGTCTGCTTGGCAAGCACAAGGACCCAGGTATGATTCCCGATGCCACATGCCATGCTGGCCCGACACTGAGCCAGCCACTAAAACCAAGTGCTATGGTGCATGCTTGTAAATAAGACTTTTAAAAAAAAATATTACATTAAAAACATATTACCACTAATTTCCTTAAAACACTCCTCATTGAGGCAGTGTGGCAAAAAGCTAAATGCAAATAGAATGCGAATACACATTAGTTAATATAGATATTAATATAATATAGATATATAAGATAGGATATAATATATTAATATTATATATAATATAGGATATAATACATTAATATTATATATAATATAGATATATACTATAGGATTTAATATATTAATATTAATATTATCTATATTAATATAATATAGATATATAATATAGGATATAAAAGCTTACAAATGTAACAAATATTTAAATTTATGAAAAATACCTTTAAACTCAGTGGGACTGAATTTATGCAAATCTATTTATAAATATTTAAATATATGTGTACCCTGTGTGTGCATATACATGAGAAAAGATTTAGTGGATATGATAGAATTATATTCTTCAAGATTACAATTAGTATTTACTGTAACTATACAGAATGATAAAAGTACTAAATTGAAAATATATACCTGAGCTTACTAAACAGAATGATTTTTATAAGCAGAATCATAAAACATTCTGAGCATGTAATCATTAACAAAATATATAGTTAAGGTGTTACAATATTCAGAGTGAAGCAGAGAAACTTTGTGAACATTACAGATTATAGCTTTTCATACTCAGTGTTGTCCCTAAGAAACATCAATGTCTTAAAAAATTAATAAAGCTTGAATATGTGATAATCTGATCTATCTATCTGTCTGTCTGTCTGTCTATCTATCTATTTATATTTATGTATAATAATCTTATTTTTCCTTTCCAGACAGAATATTGCAGGAATTTGCTATATATCCACTCATAAACATGCAAAGATTAGTCAAATCATGTGTTGTAGATGTCTTCTCATTGAAACTTGGAAGTACCAGTTTTAACATTGAAAATGAAGATTACGGTTTCTGTCACTGGACTAATCTTGTTTTAGGGTGCTTAGCAATATCAGCTGGTTCTTATCTCTACTGTACCTCACTGATCCCTGATCTGGATCTCAGAATACTTTTTTAGTGAAAGTAGCCTTCCCATCCCACACATTCGCACATATTATTCACCAGTCAGAACCTGAGAGAGCTTCTACTAAAATTCACTTGTAAGTTAATGCTTTCATTTGCATAGTTATTTCCTTGCTATATGTAAGTTTTGCATTTACCGTGTTTCCAATTAAATTTCAAAACTACATACTAGCAGGCAAAAGGATTTTCATGAACAATGTTATTCTTCATTTCATTAGAGGGCAGATATCATATAATGAAAAATATAGTATCTGTAATAATGATACTTCTATGAAGAAAATGGGGCTGCATACTAAATTGGAAAATCACAAATGATACTGCCTTGGGCCCGCCAGAAGCACATTTGACCCAGCAACCAGACACAGCATGTGATGTAGACCACTCAGGGCCTGCAGGAATCTCATTTGACCAGCGACCAGGTCCGTTGCATGAGTGAAACTTTCCTGAACCAGTCAGAAACTCATTTGATGCAGCAACCAGGCCCAGCGTGCCCAGTGTGGAAAACTGCTACAGAAGTCGCTGCAGAGAGAATATAGACAAGACCCACCCAGCTGATCCAGGAGCAGAACAGCTTTCCAGAGTGGCACAGAAGGATTTCCTCCAAGGCCTGCAACTGGAAGAAGTGGAGCTCGGAAGCCAGACCCAAGCCACACTCACCTGCACAAGTTTGACCTTTGTACATCTGGACCTGGTGCTAAGGTAAGAACTCTACCAAAGCTCCAAACCAAAAATCAGAAGGTAGGGCTATACAAAAGGGCAAAGAGAAGGAGCAAAATGCACTCTCAGGCACCACACCCACCCAGAGCAAATACAGGGGACAATAGATAGAAGAAATCGGAAACACACCTGAAATCTCTGAAATATTAGCAACCAAAGTAAAGAAACAACTGCAGAAAGATATAGAGGAAACAGGATCAGAAATAATTTCTGAAGTAACAAAAAATAATATCTTTAATAAGAGAAGTACTAAATGCCTCTAAAGACAACGATAAAAAATAGAAGAGAATAGGAAAATGGTGGAATTCTTGGATGACAAATATAGGAAAGTAATAGAATGTATGAAGCAGATTCAAAGTGCTATACAGAGACTTAAAACCTCAATAAAAGCTGGTAAAACCACTTCAGTGAAACTGAAAATAGACTTTCAGACCTTCAAGACACCATTGCTGTTAGTGAAAAGGTAAGAAAAGATCTCTTAATAACAAGAGGATGCAAGAAAAAATAATTCAACATCTGTAAGATGATGCAAAAATGAACAATGTAAGACAAATTTGCATTAATGAGAAGTCTGTACAAATGATATGAAAAGCATATGGGCAGCAGTAATAGCAGAAATCTTCCCAAATATAGGGAAACAATTTGACATTCAGGTCACCGACGCATATAGAGTTCCAAGTAACATCAACCCAAATAAAACCACACCCAGATATATAATAATCAAGATAACAGAAATTCAGCATAGGAATAGTATACTAAAACATGCTAGCGAAAAGAAACAGGTCATATTTAATGGCAAACGCATTAGAATGACAGCAGATTTATTTTTTACAAACCATCAAGTCAAGAAGAGCATGGTACAAAGCACTTCAAGTCTTGCAAGAAAAAAATTCCAGCTCAGACTGATATACCCTGCAAAAATCTCTTTCAAGTTCAGTGAAGAAGTGAAATACTTCCAAGACAAAGAACAACTAAAGAATTTCATGATGACAAAGCCAACCCTGCAAAGTTAACTAGAGGATATTCTAGAGAAGGACCAAAATAACTACAACTCCATGAATGAGAATGGAGTTGGGCAAATAATTAAACACAGGAGAAAAAGAGGTATACAAAAGCAGTCTTTCAGCTATTTTTTTTTGTACACAGCAGAAAATATTTCTATCAGCATATTCTACAAATGGACTTCTCCTGAACCCCTGTGTGATATCCTATCCCCAAACTGTTAGAAGTATTGGTCATATATTTCCCAGTATTTATGTTATATTTTATTCTTAGTAATTGCTTACAACCACAGAAACTTTTTCTTAGTTGATATCTTTGTATATATTAGCCTATTCAAATACTAAATGAGTATTCTGAATTGACCACAGATTCCTACATCTGATACAAAATGTTTTGGTCTCTAAGTTGGATTCATACTTTGATTTGAATTTTGGAATGTTTTGCAATATTTAATTTCATTTTCAATTAATGTTGAATTAATTTTCTAAATATTGTTAAATTATAATTTTTGTTTTAAAATTCATACCATATCTTTGATGTATAATATACTTATAAGATATGGTATGATGTTTTCTCCTAGTATTAGAAAATTTAAAAAGAAAAAAATATATATGTATACAGAAGGATACACACACACACACACACACACACACACACACACACACATATATGATAGATATATAGCTACTTTGTCTTATTTCATTGGGAATAAAAGTTTGTAGTAATATTGTTTAGACAAGAAAATAAATAAAACAAAACCTTGAAAAAACCAAGAATAATAAAAATATAAAACACTAAAAGAAAATCTCTGTCTTCTTCGGTGTACTCAAGGGGGAGTTTAAATTTACTTTTGTTGATATATCAAAGATTCCATTATAGAAATGTTTTATCAGAAATACAGTAACTTATAGCAGATCATAGTTATTATTTTAAATGCTAAGGCTTTGAATAACACAGTTGAATCTCTTCACAAGAAACATTTAATAAATGATAAATAAATCTGTAACATTAATTGCAAAGATAAATAAAATTTATAAAATTTGCAGGAGAGATTGTGAGTAAAGAAAGATGACAAAGAAAAATTCTTCAAATATTAAAAATATCAATGAACAACCCATTACAGTGTCACTTTTGAAAAATATGAAATATACTATTTTTTGTGATTCCATATTTGATAAAATAAATAACTACATCCAAATAAATACATCAAAGACTCTTGTCTTAAGTAACAATACTTTTGGCACAGAACAAATAATATTTTGAGTATGTTGGCTTTTAAATGGAAAAACCTGAACTTGGTAGTCATTAGACACTTTCTTTGCTTTTGCAAGGAATATTTTCCAGCTTTGTTCTCTATATTCTTGTTTAAGATAATCTAACCCTGGCACTAGGTGAAAATTATTTATTCTAATGGGTTTGATTTTCAACCAAATATACAGCTATCACTTCTAGTGGAACAAAGTGTAAATAGAACTAATGCAGCAGCAACAGCTGTAAGTAAATCTCAAAGTCGCTTATTTTTGTACACAGACTCTTTTCACCTTGATTTGATACCTGAAAAAATAAAAGCTGAATCACATTACGTTTGATAAAGACAATAATAATGTAACAATAATAAAACAAAATACATGCAATGTTCTAGAAAGCAAGAAGCAACCCAGGACCACAAATAAGAAGTGTGAGGGGAGGTAAATTAAAACTTTATAGTATGAAAATGATAAAGAAACTTTATATTAAAATGGCATTTTAAAATGGTTTAGTAATTATACCCTTTGCACATTTTGAAAGCTCCTACTCAAATCCAACATTTGCTAGTAGAGCATTCTAAAAATGTTTGCCTCATATAAGTTAAACTAAAAAAGTAATGTGCTACACTTGAGTGAGAAACATGTATTTTGAAAGACCACTGAATATACCCATGAATGTTTTAAAGCAAGTCTCACTCTGGAAATAGATGCTAAAGGAAGTATGTCCTTTGAATTATTTTGCCTTAATGATTTTCGAGCATCACCACTGTACTGGTATTGTGATGGTGTAGTTCAGTTCCTGCTTAGAGTGTTCATTACTCTTACAGTTGGTGCCCTGATGTCCCAAAAGCATTTTCTTTGGGGATTTCTAAATGACTGCTGACTCAGGCCTCCCATACACACATGGTGAAGGAAAAAGCAAAAAAAGGCATAAAATCACCATGTGGATAAAGGAAGTCCCTCTGGTATGAAGCACCCTCATCTCTTCTAGGCTCACTTTCTTTAAGAATTTATGAAGTGAAAACAAAGAACACTTCTTTCTGGAAACAGACAAGGCATATTATTTCCTTTGCTCAAACTAAAGGATGAGGCAGTCAAATTGAAACACAAATTTCAGCTAAATCCTAAAGAAATGTGTATCTTTTAGCCTGTGTATTTAAGGTTTTCCTTTGTTTCATAACTATAAACAGGTTTTATCTTTTTAAAAAATGTATTTGGCGTAGGGTCTCACTACACAGCTCAGACTCTAGTGATCCTCCTGTTTCAGTCTCCCTAGCTCTGAGTTTACAAGGTGTATACCATTTTAAATCATTAAAATGCATCTCCCTACGTAGTGTTTTCTCTATAACCAAGATGCCTGGAAAGTCACAGCTACGTAGGATGGAAGTAAGACGTTTTCTGAAAATATCTACTCAACTTCAGCAAAACACACAGCAGAAAAGAAATTGTGTCTTGAGTCCCACAAATACCAGCAGAAGCCAAGAAGAGAGCCAGAGAGCTCAGCCCCAATCTCAGCATGCTGTGAAGAGGCAGCCTGTGAGCCCAGTGTAAGAGGTGATGAACTGTCTTTGCTTTCTCTGTGGGTGCTCTTAGTGGACCATCAGGACTCTCACGACATGCAATTATAGTGATGTCACTGCCCAGTTTATGATGTCAGAGGAGCCCTCAGAGAGCACTAAGGAGCCCTGGAAGGCAGAAGAGGGGCCTGTGCAGGCATAATGGGGACTCAACTACCAAGTCCTTCAGAACCTCGAGTGCCCCTAAACTCAGACCTGACAGCATCAGGAAAAACAGAGCTTCTACTTTTACCTGTAATTATCAAGGGGACACCCACCCACTTTCCTTAAGAAGCATCATCAGACACAGGTAGAGAAACAAAGTTTACATGAGATCCAAATCTTTTAAAACACTATGAAAATATCCAGGCTCTAATAATAAGTGCCAAAAGAAAGTGTTATGCATTTGAAAATGTGAATAATGTTTGAACACTTATTATTTTTATTATCTATTAAGGACACATGACAAAATAAAATATATAAAGGGGTATAAAAATTTTTGGAGGAAATAGTTACATATATTGACCGTGATTGTGATAAATATGACTGCATGCTGTATAGCACTGCCTAAATATGTGAAGCTTTTGTGTGTGGAAATCTCATCATTATTCCCATTAGAAAAGCTTAGTGAGGCCTGCCCAAACAGCTTAGTGGATTATAGTACGTGCTAGCAGGCTCAGGGGCCAGAGTTTCGATCCAGTGGGCCTGCAATGCCGGCCATGCCCTTGGGGCATGTTGAGAAGGCAATTGAGATCCAGCTTGGCGGCAGGCACTTGTAATCCCAGCTCTTGGGAGGCTGTAAATAGGTGGATCACTGAGTCTGATCTAGTAGTGAGACCCTGTACCCCTGTAGACCCTTCCCTTAAATACAAAGCAACAAAAACAAAAAAAGGCATTGTGAATCAAAGTGCAGCACTAGTAAGTATTTGATTAACACACAACACGAAGAAATTAAACCAGATTTTTCTAGAATAAGTAGAATTAATATTGTTCTTCACAGAACTACAGAGAACAATACTAAAATTCAGGTGGAAACATGCAATACACAAATAGCTGAAGAAATTATAGAAAAAAAGAGCACCGCTGGTAGGTATTGCAATACCCAATTTCAAACTATACTGCATGGCAATTGTATCAGAAAGGCAATGGCACTGACATTGGGAGAGAGGTGTGTTCTAATGGAAAATGACAGAGAACATAGGAACTTCTACAGCTACACCCATCTATTTTTTGAAAATGGAGCCAAAAGTTTGTAGAACAAAAAAGACAGTCTCTTCAACAAATGGTGGCAGGAAATCTGAGTAACCATATAAGAACTTAAAACTGTATCTTCATCTCTCAACCTGTATAAAAATCAATTTGAAATGGATCATAGGGGCTGGCAAGATGGCTCAGCTGTCTAAAGTGCCTGTTCAGGCAAGCTTAGGCAACCACAGGGACAGCGGCTCGATCCCTGGAACCCCAAGTTGCTGCACCAGCCCCAGCCCCAGCCCCAGCCCCAGCCCCAGCCCCAGCCCCAGGGCAGGCTGAGCTGACCATAATAATAATAATTAATAATAATAATAATAAATGGATCAAAGATCTAAATATATGATCCAACACTGAAATGGCTAGAAGTAAACATGGGGAACCACATGCAGTTATAGGCCCACTGTCATTTGAAGCAGAATTCTTAGTTGCCAAGGTAGGGATTCAGCTCAAGAGCCTGTCCATGAATGGATAAAGATAATGGGGCATGTCTACACAGCGGCATACCTTTCAGATATAAGGAGAGCTAAATCATGTTATTCACAAGGAAAAAGTTGAACTAGAAATAGCGGTGTGAAGCAAAACAAGATAGCTTAGTATAAACACCACACATAATTTGCACCAATTGATAGTGCTATATACACATACTTTTAAAATATTTCTGAAATATTACCTACCCTTGCAAATTACATTAGACAATCAGGCCATTGACCAGTTTCAAGTGAGTGGAAATATCATGCAGAATTTTAGTGTCTAGGTCTCATATGCTCATAAGAACATTAGAGGTATAATACAAAAACATTTGCCAGTGGAATTTGACTCTATTTTCATTAGACTTGTACAACTCTACTCAGTTACCTTAAACATATGGCGTAAATCTATCTTTCTAGGGGCTGAGAGGAGAGCTCTATGGTACAAGTGCCTGCCTGACAAGTGCAAGGTCATGAGTTCAAACTCTGGTCCCGCAAAAATAAAAAAATATATATAATCGAAAAATCTATCTTTCTATATTCCATCAGTGATACTTTGAATGTTTTACATAATGTTTGTTTCAAGGTTTCTAGCATTTGCAGTCCAGTGCGTATCTATTGTGCTTACATTACCATCTTCATGCCTCTTGTCCCTTGACTGTACAACTTACACAACTTTACTAAGATTTTGTAGGAGTATTGGTGCCGCTCATTAAGGACAGTAGTCTTCAAAGTGATATTAGGTATTAAAGACTAAAATTATGCCTTAACATGCACTGAAGTTTCAATATAAGTGTTCCATTCTCTTTGATATTTCATCACTATTCCATAATATGTAAAATATACTTTGATAATAAACATAAAAAGAAAAAAGTCAGGATCATTAGTAAAAATGAATCAATCATGATTCACTTTTTTTTTCACTTTCCAAGCGTATAAAGTGGTTTCTGATATTATCTATATTTTAATGAGATCACCTCTCTTCTTCATTATTATGTGTATGTAAGTCTGGCATGTAATTGCTTCTACTGATGAGCCTGATCCTGCATTTTGTTTATCACTTTACATCTATTCAATTTAAACTTCTTTATCATAAAGAGATGTAAGTCAATACTTCAGAATGTCTTCTAATGCATTTGTGCTTAAGGATGTATGTATTTACTACATAGCTTAAATACATGAATGCATCCAAGTGAATAGTGGGAAGGCTCAAGTAATGTCATGTCTGTTTTACAAGTGAATGAGAGATAGTAAAATATGTTGCATAAAATATGAGAAGAAATTTCAATAGGTGGTGAGGTATATTAATATAGTAAACCAATAAACCCAGAAATCTCCATACAAGAAAATGATAAGAATACAATTATAAAGGCCATGACAGAAGCAAAGTCATGTCCCATATTCTTAAACAAAGATAAGAATAATCAGTGAAAATGATAAAAATTAATACATATATTTTAATACACACCTTAATATTATACCTTTCACCTCCCAATGTAAAACTGTATATGCACTTGAAATATCTTTCAAAAATTAAGTCCAGTGAAGTGATATTTTCCAGTAATAAGGAAAACATGAGTGAATATATTAGCAGACTTGCATGGTAAGAAACATGAAACAACACTCTTAAGGCTGAGAAGATATGAAACAAGGACTTAATAGTAGACTATGAGGAGAGTTCAGAAAGGAAGTTCACCGCTATTTGTCCCTAAAGAGAAAGAAACATATGGCAGCAAATCATTTGAAAGGGAGAATGAAACACTCAGAGATGACTAAAGAGTAGAACAAGCAGTCCTGCACAGCAGCTTAGCCCACATCTCAGCTGTCTTTGAGCCAATGAGAGGAGTAGGCTGAGATCAGTTTATGATGTAATCTGAGTGCCTCCTAATCACAGGACTGATGTTCACTTCTTTACTCTCAATTAATCATCCATAAAAACAAAATACCAACATTTTGAGAAAAATATAATAATACATGGAGTACCTGAATCATACAGCTCTGTAATGATGATTTATTCCAAAATGACTTTTACTTCAAACAGGACGAGAAGAAAAAATATTAGAATTATCAGATAAGATTAAGGTATGTAAATTGAATGCAAATATAATAATTATTATTTTTTTTAATTTTTTAAAAATTTTATTCATTTTTTCTTGTTTCAGAACCTTTGTTTATTCATTCACTCATTTCTATGGCTGGCTCAGCCTGCCCTGAGAGCAGGGCTGGCGCAGCATGTGGTGCCGGGGATCGAACTGCGGTCCCTGAAGCCACCCAAGCTTTCCCAAGCAGGCGCTTTAGACTGCCAAACCGTCCCGCCAGGCCCCTGCAAATATAATTATAATGAACAAAATGATGGAAATTGTGCAAGGAAATGAAATATTTGTTTAAAAGCTGAAATTTAAGTATTCAAAAATTCTATTGTTAAACTGAGTGGAGATTGGGGAGATCACTCAGTGGACTAAAGCGCCTACTTAGGCAACCTTTGGCAAGCACAGGGGCTGTGGTTTTATCCCTGGCACCGCATGCTCTGCCAGCCCCTGCCCTCAGCGCTGGCTGAGCCAGCCCAGATTCTGGGCCTAGTGCTGCACACTTGTAATCCTAACGCTAGGGAGATTGAAAGCCAGAGGGTCACCATGAGTCAAGCTGCATAGTGAGACCTTGCAACAACCAAATGCATAGTAATAATAATAATAAATAAAATAAAATAGCGGATTTTATATCAGAATATAGATATTAGAGGAAAGATTTTTTTAAATCAAGACTAAGAATAGTAAGAATTATTTATTCAGAAATCAGAAAAAAAAAGGTTTTTTGTTGTGTTTTTTTTTGTTGTTGTTTTTGTTTTTTAGTTAGGCCGGGTGTGATGGTGCATGCCTGTAATCCCAGCCCTTGGGAGGCTGAGACAGGAGGATCGGTGCAAGTTCAAGACCAGCCTGCGCTACAGAACTGAGCTCAAGGCCAGCCTGAAGTGCATAGCGTGGCTCTATGTCAAAAAGACTATATATATATATATATATATATATATATATATATATAAGCTCAGAACCTGTGGGAAAATATAAGAAAGTATAAAATATCTGTATATGAAATAGCAATAAAAGAGGATGGCAAAAAAGAACTATAATAAAACTATTACAGGAGATACTTTCCAAGTACAATAAAAAAATAGATACTCAAGAAACCCTTTACCCCAAAACAAAATAAATACTAGGAAGTATTAAGTATGCAAATTTACATTAAGTCCTAAAAAATATAATGACAAAGATAAAATTTCTGAGAGTAGTAGATTACATAGAGAAACACAATGACTGAGAGTGAGTATAATACATGCTGACAAAGACACAATAGTTCATCATGAAAGACATTACCAGAAAAACAAAATATTCATATGCTATCTATTGAAATAAAGAATGACAGGAAATATGAGAATTTTAATAAGAAAATACAAAAAATATCCCCTTTCAATGAGCCAGCACCCGAAGGAATGCTTAAGGGATTTCTGACTGCTCCAGGCAGCATTTTCAGGGGAATATATTTAATATAGGACTCATCATTTATAGTGTTATTTTTCATATTCACACAAAAAGTCAAATGCAGAAGAGTGCAGGAGATCTATCCACATCCAAGAGGCCCAAAGAACACAGCTGAAGGCCTGCGTCCCACAGCCATGTCCTGTGTGAGTGCAGCTGGGGTGTCTCTGGCCCATGACAATGTCTCATACAGAGCTCTACCAAGGATCTGCACTGGCAAGGTCCAAAGACTAGTGGTGGAAGCTAGAAAGTCTGAGCCAGTGGGATGAAGGATCTCTGCCATGGGGCTGAAGGATCTGCACCAGAACCAGGAAGTGATATTTAATGTAAGGACCACAGTAAAAAGAATCACAGTAATCCCCAGCGACAAGGAGGACTCAAGCTCATTTGACAATAACAGCTGAGTTCATACTATGAAAACCAGCATGACAGTCTTCTCCAGTAGATTCAGCAGCACACCATCTTCTTCTCCAGTTCTTTTATGCTGTTGGAAACTGTTCGCGGGTAGACCATGCACACCCAGCACCATCAACACCATTCAACTGGGGGCTACAAACTGACTATTAGTTAAGCTACCACGCCGACTAAAAAAAGGAGTAACACTAATGGGAAGAAGGAGCTTAACATATAAATTGAAAGCAGAAAAAACATTTATTAGCTACAAATTTGATATTAATACATTTTATTTTTTACAACTTAACTTAGTTAAAATGCGCTTAAAGGGAATCATACACACATATCATGTAACAAGAATGATATGTCATATATTTATAGTAAATCAATTATGTTAGCAACTTCTCTCAAAAGACATCAGTGCAGAGATAAAAACAATGTCTTAAAACGTTCTGTAAAGAAGACACTTACATAGTGATATATTTAAGCCACAATTTAGTGATGATTTAGATGGTTATGTTAGTCTTAATAGAATGTGTGCCTTAAAGCACTAGTAATAGATTCAATTTCATCTAAATTCAATTTCCTATGATAGCGTTATAAAACAAGAATTAACGAGGATAACAAGGAGACAAAAGCTTGAAAAGATACTGATTATGCTGGTATATCTTAAATTAAATTTTGAAATTATTGGACTTATAATTTCAACGGCAGTCCTCACATTGAAACTGTGGTTGAAAGATATTTCTAATATCTTATTTGATATTTTTTTTATTGACCCATCATTACAAATTTTCTGAGTATCAGATGTTTTAAGAAAGACTTGTGGCTTATTTGTCGAATTTTTCTATTACCACTCAAAACTTAAAGCAATGAAAATGTGTTATGCTAAACATTTTTCGCTGATTTTTTGTCTTTTGTTATAGAGTTTTATTTTATCTAACATTTAATATTTATTATTTTCTCTGAATTTCACTTAATATCTCTTTTTCTAGTTCCGAATATGATAAAAAAAATTTCCAGAATTAACTTTTTCCTATCCTTAATTACAAGGCCCTCTCTTTGTCTAGTCTCTGGTTATTATACCTGCATGGAGGAAGGTGGTTACTAAATTTGTCAGTTTTATCCTTCAGGACTTCCACAATCACCCTAATTTGAGTTAATGCAGCAAAGACTACTGTCTGTAGCACAACAGGAAACAGCTTAGGGTTTGTGCACCAAATTGTCTCCCATGTTCTCTTTGGAATATAATGACTTCCAAGGACAGAGCCATGCCCATTCACTTATGAATCACCTAGCCCTGTACTTGCACTAGAGCTGAGCAGCTGCTACAGAGAGTATAAGGAACACATAGCCTAAAGGATTCACTTCAGACACTGACTGGGATAGTCTGCTTATACTTTCTCTAGAGTTATCAGTATCATTTACAGCTTTATTTTTTTAAAAATTCATTAATTTTAATGAGAGAAATAAAATAATGATGTGACAATTTCAAAACAGGTTAAAGACAGTTACCGTAATTAATACATTGTGGGACTGGGGAGGTAGCTCAGTAGAATAAGCGCTTGCCTGGTAAGCACAAAGGCCTGAGTTCAATCTCTGGTTCCATCAATCAATCAATCAATCAATCAATCAATCAATCATTGCATATTGTTGTCTTCATAGTAGTTGTTCAGAGTACAAGATGCAGACAGGATATCTTTTCCAAATACCATTAATATAAATGTTTCTTCTGGTTGAACTAAGGGAAAGTAGCTATATATGTAGTCCAAAAGTAAATGATAATACTGGGTTATTAGCAGAACTGGCAATGTCGGAAGCTGTTGACTTGTACATTTTACAGTTTAGGATATTAATATGGCTTCAAATTTTATACCTCATGGTTAGACTTTTCTGCTGGAGGGTTAAGGCAAAGTTAATGCAAGACTTACATAACATAAAAGGCAACTTTTCTATCTGACGAGGCCAGTCCTATACCCTTAGGAATTACAGAGAAACCATGCACAGAGCTTTGAGAACTTTTGTCAGTGTCGGTGTCGCTGTCTGGGTGAGTCATGACAATTGCTTGACCCATTTGCTCTCTCTGAAAGTCTAACAGAATGTTTTCTCTTTGGGTGACTCTCTCTAGGAATATTATACATCATCAATCCCTTTCCTCTGTGACCCCATAACTTCCTTGAAAAGAAAATTTGGCACACTACTGAGTTATAGGATATTACGGTACAGATTCTTTTATGTCCAAGTCCTCATTGACCTTGAGGGGCTAGGGCCAAAATATTGGCCATCCTTGTGGTTGTTCTTTTTCTCTGATTTTCTGATCTGCAAGCTTAAGTTGTTAATCCTCCAGAAGAGAGACTTAGTGATACTATTACTCTATAACATAGGCAATTGAAGGGGCTGGGGAGACAGCTCGGGGGCACAAGTGCCTGCCTGGCAAGTGCAAGGTCGTGAGTTTGAACCTGGTCCCACATACATACACAAAAAAAAGAAAGAAAGAAAGAAAGAAAGAGAGAGAGAGAAAGAAAGAAAGAAGAAAGGATAAAACAGGCGCTTGAGATTAACTTCGCTCTTTCTGAATATCAAACAGCTTTGACTTAACATGGAACTGGTATTTTGTATCAATCATTGATATTCTAATAAATCCCTACAGAATGTGATAAAAAACAATTACACATTTTTACATAGAAATTTAAGAATCTAACCATATACAAAATTGTAGCAGGTAAAATCTGTAGTGTTTTTTCTCATCTTTTGCTCTTTTGTTATTTTTTAAACAAATATTTACTTGAGAGACTATAGCAATAACTGAGATGACATTAGAAACAGTATGCATTTAGAAGACCAGAATGATAGGTATTCCAAGCATAGTTTTAGTATTACACATTGCTATCCTCAGTATTACTGCTTAGTTCATAGATATCAGCATGTATAGTTAGGGTGAGAAGTTTACAAATTAACTGGTATTTTTAAAAATCTGTTGGAAATTCTTAGGACCATTGTCATAACTATTTCGTGTGTATAAATGCATGGTCTTGTTTCTGTCATGTTTCCTAACTTTTCTCTTTGCTCTGTCTTTGTTGTTTAATCCTTAAGTTCTCACTTTCCATTTAACTGTGTTTTGCCTTTCTATTTTATTTCTTCTTTTGAGTTCTTACACTAGGGAGACTATATGATATTTACACACGTGGATCTGGTTTATTTCACTTATGAATATATCTTCAAGTTGCATCCATATATGAATTAAGGCTCAACTTTGTTATTCTTTATAGCTATGTAATACTCCATTGTATGAAACACCACATATTGTTCATCTATTCCTCAGATAATGGGCATTTTGGTTGTTTCCAAGATTTGCTATCACAAACTGTGCTGCTATAAGCAAAGGTGCACAAATATCACTACAATATGATAATTTCAGTTCTTTGAGGAAAATTCCAAGTAGGAGGATAGCTAGATTAATGGGATTTACAGTCTTAGTATTTTTAAACAGTCTCCACACTGATTTCCATAATGGTTGCACCAGTCTGCATTCATTATAGCAGTGGAGAAGTGTTTCTTTTTCCTCATATTCTCTCCAACATGTGGTATTGGTTGAGTTCTTTATGATAGCCATTCTTGCTGGGGTGAGACGGTATCTCAGTGTTGTTTTAATTTGCATTTCACAGATGGCTAATGATGTGGAGCGTTTTTGTTTTTGTTTTTGTTTTTGTTTTTGTTTTTCATGTATTTACTGGTTTCTAGAATTTCTTTCTCTAAGAAGTCTGTGTTCATTTGGGATGCCCATTTCTGGATTGGGTCTTTAAATTTTGGGGTACTAATGTTTTCCTAGAGAGAAGATCTTTGTCTAAGTGCCTATTAGTTAAGAATTTTTTGAAATTTGTGAGTTGTCTTTTCACTCTGTTGTTAATTTCATTTGACATGCAAAAACTTCTCAATAAGAGGAGGTCCCAGTTGTTAATTCTTTCAAATGTTATGCATACAGTTAGATTTTTGTACACAGATTCTTTGCTTACCCTGATGTCTTCACGATTTCCTCCTACTTTCTCTTCCAGGATAGTTAGTGTTTCTCTTTTAATGTCTAGATCTTTAACACATTTACACTTTAGTTTAGTGCATGGTTATAGACCGGGGTCAAGTTTCAGTTTTTGGCATGTAGGGATCCAGAATTTCGAGCACCATTGGTTAAAGAGGCTATCTTTCTTCCAGTAAGCATGTTTTGCCCTTTTGTCAAAGATAAGGTGGCTGAGTGTGTTTGTAGTTTCTTCTGTATCTTCTAATCTATCCTACTGATCCTCAAGTCTATTTTTTTTTTAACTAATACCATGCTGTTTTTGTCACAGTAGCTTTGTAGTAAATTTCAAGCCAGGAATTGTAATGGCTCCTGTATGGTCTTTATTGTCCAGCATTGCTTTTGCTATTCTAGGTCTTTTCTGACTCCAAATAAATTTGGGAATGATTTATCTAGGTCTGTGAGGTATGTTGGCATTATTTTGATAGGGATTGCATTAAATCTGTATAACAATTTAGGGAATGTGACCATCTTCACAATGTTGTTTCTTCCTATCCAGGAGTTGGGACTACCTTTCCATTTTCTGAAATCATCTATGATCTTTTTTCAGAGTGCTATAATTTTCATTGAATAGAGCTTTTACTTCTTTAGTTAGGTTACTTACTAGGTATTTCATTTTCTAGTGTGCTATTGTAAAAGGTATTATTTCTCTAATTTCCTTCTGAGTGTGTTTGTTGTCTGTGTAGAGGAATGCTATTGACTTTTGGCTTCTGACTTTGTATCCTGCTATGCTACTGAACTTGATCATTAATTCTAGTAGCTTCTTGGTGGAGTTTTTTGGGTCTTCCAAGTAGACTATCATGTCATCTGCAAATAATGATAGTTTAGCTTCTTCTTTTCCTATTCTTCCTTTTCTTTCTCTCTCTTATCTAATGGCTCTAGATAATGATTCCAGAACTATATTGAATAGAAGTGGTGATAGAAGGGCTGGAGAGATAGCTCAGTAGAATAAGTGCTTGCCTGGCAAATACAAGGGCCTGAGTTCAATCCCCAGTTCTGGAAAAAAAAATGTAGTGATAGAGGACATCCTTGTCTTGTACCGGAACTGAGAGTAAAAGATTTCAGTTTATCCCCATTCAGAATTCTGTTACCTGAGGGATTGTCATAGGTGGTTTTTATCAAATTAAGGTAGAGACCATCTATTCCAAAGCTGTAGGACTTTGAATATAAATAAGCATAGAAATACAGATATGAGACAAAAGCCTAATATCCCAAGAAGCAGGGAGCAATAAGCAGAGCCCAGGGAGGGCTACTGTCACTTGTATATCCCAGAAAGCTGGGATTCAAGGCTGCATATAACAGCTTCTCCTCCTGGTGCACTGTTCTTTGATCCCTTGCGTGGAATGTTATTAGTTAGCATTTGTGTGAACCTAGTGTTAGGTAAATGTTGAAAGTCACAGTGATTATAGTCTGTATTCCCCAAAGTAGCTATGCACATTACTTAGCCTGCCTTTAGCCCTCAATAAAAGTAAGAATGCTTCTAGGGCTCTGGGTTCACTTGGAGAGAGAGTAATCTCGGTGAGACTTCTGAAGCTGCCTTCATCAGGTCTTCTCTTCGTTTCTTTCAGCACCGACTCATAACATACAGCAAGTGTTTGTCAAAAGACTCAAAAGACTTTTGCATCAACTGAGATGATCATATAATTTTTGGATTTGGCTCTATTGATATAGTGTATTACATTTATAGATTTACATATGTTGAACCATCTTTGGATCCCTAGGATGAATCATCATACTTGATCATGGTGTATAATCTTCTTTATGATTTACTGTTTTCTATTTGCTAGGACTTTATTGAGGATTTCTGCATCTAAGTTCATGAGGGAGACTGGCCTGTAGTTCTCTTTTTTAATTGCATCCTTCTGTGGTTTTGGTATCAGTATAATGTTTTCCCACAAGAATGTTTTTGGTAGGATTGTTTCCTTTTTGATATCATTGAAAAGTTTGAGAAGTATTGGGGTTATATCTCCTGTAAATTTTTTGTAGGATTCAGCTGTAATTCCATCAGGACTTAGAATTTTCTTTGTTGGTAGGTTTGTTTTATTAAATTTTATATTTCATGAGCTGTCATTGTGTTACTGAGAGTTCATATATCTTCTTGATTCAGTCATAACGTACAACTTTCTAGGAATCTTTCCTTTCTTCTGTGTCTTCAATTATCTGAGAGTAAAGATTCTCAAAGTAGCTATTAATGACCTTCTAAATCTCCACTGGAAATATAGTAATTTCACCCTTTTTCATTCCTTATTGCTTGAATTTGAGCTTTTTCTTTCTTCTTTTTCATGAAGTTAGCTAGGGGATCATCGATTTTATTTAATCTCTCAAATAATCAGCTTTTTGATTCATTTAATTTTTGGATTATTCTGGTCATCTCAACTGAGTTAATTTCTACCATAATCCTTATAATTTCCTCCCATGTTTGAGTTTTGTTTGGTCTTCTCTTTTCTAGACATTTGAGGTGCAGCATTAGGGTATTTATTTGTTTCTATTCTGTTTTCCTAGTGTGTGAGTTCAGAGCTATAAATTTCCATGTAAGAACTGATTTCATTGCATCCCATAAATTCTGGTAAGTTGTGCTTAAATTTCCATTGAATTCTAAATACCGGTTTATTCCTTGTTTACTTTCTTCTGTAACCCATTGTTTGTTGAGAAGGGTGTTTTTCAATTTTCAAGTATTTCTGGAGTTTTTGTGGTTTCTTTTCTCATTTATTTCCAATTTCATTTCAGCATGGGATAATTTCTGTTTATTTATTTATTTATTTATTTATTTATTTATTTATTTATTTATATTATGGCCAGCTCGACATGCCCTGGTAGTGGGGCTAGCGCATTATGTGGTGCTGGGGATTACATTGCAGTCCCTGAGGTTGCCTAAGCTTGCCTAAGCAGGCACTTTAAACCACTGAGCTATCTCAGCAGCCCCAATTTCTGTTTTCTTGCATATAATTAAGCATAACCTATGGACTAGTATGCGTTCTGTTTTAGAAAATGTTCCATATGCAGCAGGAAAAAAAGTTTATTCAGTAGTGCTTGGGTGAAACACTCTTTATGTGCCCACTAAGTCCAGTTGTCACACATTACGGTTCAGTTCTGCTACTTCTTTGTTAAGTTTTATTCTTGACCTATTTTTTTGAGCTAAACAGGTGTGAAGGTCTCCTGTTAAGATTGTGGTTTTGGATATTAGATTTTTTTAATGTCCATTAAGATCTTTCTTATATAGCTGGGTGCTCTTGTATTGAGTGTGTACATATTTATGAGTATTATCTGTTCATCTTGAATTTTTCCCATAAAGTGGCCTTCTTTACTTCATTTTATGACTCTTGACTTGAAGTTGAGACTAACTGTAAAAAAAGGATTACTACCACTGATTTTTTATGAAGTTCTTGGACATGTGGTACTGTTTTCCATCCTTTGACTTTCAGCCTATGAATTTCTTTATAAGTTAACTATGTTGGGGTTGGAGAGATAGCTGAGAAGCAAAAGTGCCCACCTGCCAAGTGCAAGGTCCTGAGTGTTACCCTTGGTTTCACAAAATAATTTAAAAATTTAACTGTGTTTATCGTATATAGCATATTGTTGGATTTTGCTTCCTAATCTACTGTGCCAGTCTATTTATTTTAATTGGTGAACTCAGTGTGTTTACATTGATAACTATAATTGAAATGTATTGACTTGTACTTAACATATTATTTACATGCTATTTTTAACCCCTTTTTCTCCTGTGTTTTAGTGTTTGCCCTACTTGGTGGGTCTTTTCTGTTGCCATTCATGGAGTTTTGGTAAATTTTGGTCCCTGTCTGAAGTATCTTTTAGTAGTCTGTGTGCGGTTGGCTTTGTCCTCATGAAATTCTTTAGTTGTTCTTTGTTGTGGAAGTTTTTCAGTTCTACATCAAACATGAAATAGAGTTTTGCAAGGTATAGCAGTCTGGGCTGGAATTTGTTTTCATGGAGGACTTGAAGCACTATGCTTCATGCTCTTCTTGACTTGATCATTTGTGAAGAGAAATCTGCCATTATTCTGATGGATTTTCCTTTAAATATAATCTCTTTCTTTTCTCTGGTGGTTTTTAGTATGTTGTTCTTGTGCTGCATTTCTGGGATCTTGGCTATTATATGTCTGGGTATGTTTTTAATTTGATCATTGTTATTTGGAGTTCTATATGCTTCAACTGAATGCCAGTATGTTCTCCCATAGTTGAGAGATTTTCTCATGTTACTTCTGCCCATATTCTTTGTATATTCTTTGCAATGACTCATTTCTCTTGATGCCTACTAGTCTCATATTGTTCTTCATTGTCTCACCTTGCAGATGAGAAATTATTTTTTCCTGCATCCTAATTTTTTTAAAGAAATACTTTCTGACCTTTCACTAGCTGCAACGATGTCCTTATGATCTGAAGTTCTATCTTCACTTTCATTCAAATGGTTTTCCCAGGTTCTGATTGAAAATTTAAGTTCTTGTGTATCTCTTTGAGTCTACTTCATGCAATCTTTTCTTTCCTCTATTGCTCATTCAAGCATTCCATCATTTTTCAAATCTCCTCTAACTTTTTATCACTGTCTTCATTTTTCCTGGCTTCCTGTGGCTCCCAACAAAAAAATAATTAATTATTTACAGTTGTCCTTTATTTTTCTTTATTGTAGTTATCCTTTATTTTTTTTTTTACCTCAGAGATTAATTCTGTTCTGATTTCCTCTTTTTTTTCTTTCTACAGTCATTCGTTTATATCAGATGCTATCATTTTAGAGACTTCTCTTTTAACTTCAGAGGTTATGTGTGATCTTCTTTCTTCTACACCTTTCTGCATTTGTTTCTTTACTTCAGACGCTGTTAATTCAGAGATTTTGGCTGTGCAATTCCCATTTTCTTCCATTCTATTGTCTCTTGCACTTGTTCTGGGTGGGCTCAGGGCTTGAGGTTGCATTTTGCTCCTTCTCTTTGTAATTTTGTTTAGCACTGTTCTCTGACCTTTTGTGTAGAGCTTTGGTACAGTTATGCCCTTAGGACTTATTAACATTCTTCCCAAAGAGAGATTATATGGTTAAGACCATTACACTTATGTAATACAGAACTATAGTTAGGTACAGTAATAATAATGATAAGCAGTTAACAAACTTTTGTAACTGATGTGTTTGTATTTTATACAGTGAGAGCAAATATGTCTGTGTAGCCAAGTAGATATTAAACTGGAAATTTGTATTAAATTAGTTGCCCTTAGTTCTGTCTGATCTCCTCCGTTGGATGTATCTGGTGTCTTCCAGGCAGAATAATTCCCCCAGTTTACTGTTGTCTCTTCCGTAGATCAAGAGAAAAAGTGAGAAGACTCACATAGATCTGAGTCTAGCAAAGTGTCTCAATTTATCGGGTCCAGATCTTCCAAGTTTGATCTTGTGAAGATGTGCCTGGCTGGGTCTGGCTGCTGTGCTCAGCTTCTTCCTGCTGCAGCCCATGGAGTGAACCTACTGCACTCCTGTGACAAGATGTTCAGCTCCTGGATTAGCTGCATGGGTCTGATGCCCAGCCTTTCTGCAGGGAGTTTTTCTGCAGAGTTCCACAGGAGGCATGGGGCCCGAGGTCTGGATGGGGAAATTCTGGTTGCTGTGAATAGGCAGAAGTTCCCACACACATTTTGGACCTGATGTCTGGGTGGAGAGGGATCTGGCACATGGGTGTGCAGAGCAGGCTGAAGGTTCCACACTCATGCTGGGCCTGGGTCTGAATGGGAAAATTCTGGTTGAGGTGAGCAGGCAAAATTTACACCACACACGCTGGGCCTGATGTATGTATGGATGGGAAAGTTCTAGTTGGCATGCAGGCAGAAGTCTCTCCACACACGCCAGGCCTGGGATCTGGTTGGACACCAATCTGGGATGTGTGCATTCAGAGCAGGTTGAAGGTCGCATACTCACACTGGTCCTGGGGGCTGGATCCATTTACAGCTTTAAGACAATGGACATTTGTTTTTATTTTTGATTGTACTTTATTTTTTTATTTTTAAATTTGTTTTTCTTTTTTCTTGTGTGTGTTTATTGCGGGGTCTACAGGGTCTCACTACATTGGTGGGTATCATTGTGATTCTTCTGTTTGCAGCTTCCCAAGAGCTGGGATTATAGGCATCTGCCACTATACCCAGTCTCAATCGCTGTCTTAGCATATGCAGGGGGTGGCTCTGGTGCATACTTTATTTTTTTTACCTTTTCTTATGAAACTGTATTTGAGTGAGAAGAGCATCATTCATAGCCAAGAACCCTGGCTCCAGAACTATGTTATCATGTTAATACTCCACACTCTGATACCTGCTGTATACTGTTGAATTATTTTTGTACTTTTCCTGCAATTTAGTGGGCAACATAAAATGGACAATATTATTGTTTGAGGTACCAAGGACTAAACCCAGGGACTTGTTTTGCAAAGTTTCTAATACTGGGCTACATCCTCCTCTCAACATTACTACTGAAGTGAAGAGATCTGAGTGTTGAAGGAGATGGTACATATTCTGTTCAGTGTGTGGCTGGGTAATAACTGTGTAGGAGATGTTATCACCATTCATCTGAGAGACTAATTGTTACTGATTGTAGATGGCTTATCAGTGGATTGCTTTTTAAAAGTTAGAGAAACAGACTCTAGTCTCTAAGCTTTCTCAAGCTGATTAAGATCTACCTAACTGCCATTCAGAATTCAGAGGAATTCTGTACTGATAAAGTTGAACTCATATTTAGACAATGTCATTTTCTGTGCTCTAGTGTGTGTAAAACTCATACTTTTTGTTATTTCTTGAATCCCAGAATTTTACCTATTGTCACTTGACATCTCTACCTTTTCCAACATAAATATTATCAAATTTAAATTGCTCATTCTAACACCATGTGTATTTTACACTTTTAAAAGTAGCTTTCTTTGCAGGAACCCTCCACAAAGAATTCCTTAGCATCAACACAAAGTTATGAACATGTGAATAACACTCATCTACATTATTTTATCTGTTTTGAAGCATTTCTGTAAGCATAGCCAATAGAAAGAATTTCACAAACTATGTATCTTTCAACTACTATTTCTCTGTAGTACTTTATGGCAAAATTTTCTGCATCTTATACATTCACTAACTCTGATTCTTTGCATTCACTTTTCTCTTACACTAACTTCAACCACACATTTACATATGCCTATTAATACTTCATATATACTTCACATTATAAAAATTTCAATCACTCTGAATAATAAAGTTTCACAGTCTTCTACATTAATCATATTATAGATATTAATAATTCCTCCTTACTCATATGTGTTTCACTTAAATTACAGGATACATTATTCTCCTGGTTTGCTTCTACTTTTGAATGTGTATTTTGCTGGAATGCTTTCTTCTTTCTAGTGAGTAAATGGTAGAAATTCTTTTTTTTTTCTTTCTTTTTTTTTTAGAATAGAAAATTTATTGGGAAAGAAAACTTCTATCCAAGAGGGGAACAGAAAGGGGCCCAGTGGGTTGCCCCAGAAATTCTTAAGTTTAAGTATATGAATGCATAATCTCATCTGGTTCCATTATTTTAAACATTATTTGTAGACTGTTTTATTGAAGTTCTTTTTTAAAAAGATAATAAGGTGATGTTTATAGTTACACAAATTAATATGCATGACTGACGAGAAGAAACACCTTGTCACAGACCTATGTAGTCTTCCAAATTTACACTGAGCATCCATTTTCAAATTAATTATCAAAACTAAATTGTAATTTCACTAATATTTTTAATAAAATAAATGGCAGTTTTGACAGGTTGCTCAAACTCTGAAATGCCAAAAAGAATAATTCTTGCAAGATTTCTTTCTCAGAGTGTATGGTTACTACTTAGAGAGTCTTATGGGCTGTACTGGTAAATTCAGTCCTTAATATGGTCCTTAAAATGGCTGCCATATTTCACTAGCCAAGATAGCTGTATGCACCATTCTAAATATTTTATTTTTATTTTATTAACCTTAAATCAAATCATATTACTACTTTGAACAAACTTCTGGCAGATTATTATTCCCCTATTCAGATTAAGATCTATCCTTTTCTGATCATTGGTCATCACTGAAAACTTGTTTTTCTTTACAATTCTTAATTCTGTTCCAGTAACACAGAAGTCTTTTAGTTTCTCAAAATACCAAACACATTATTGTCTCAGTCCATTCACATTCTTTGACTGGCAGACTGGGAAACTTAGAGAGCTTTTTTAAGAATCTTAACCTTTCCTTCTTTCAGGTCTAGTGCAATTTTTGGAGTCTTTAGAAGCACTTCTATAATTACTTTAAAATAAAGACCATGTACCAGTGTCACATCCTATGTAAAATCTACTAGTCTCACATTCTTGTGCCATCTACCAGTTTCATGCCCTATGTGCCATCGCCAGTCTTTCTTTCTATGCTGTACTTTGCTCCTAATAAGACTTAGAACATTTAAATGTGCTAGGATTTGGCAAGAAATCTGATGTAAATCAGCCAAATTAGTTTTCTACTGTTCATGTTCTGCTATGATATAAGATAATAATATTGCTTCATTTACACCTGTGTTGGCAATATTTGGAAGAACATGTAGCAACTTTTAGGAAAAGTTTTTGGTTAATTGAATAAAAACATCTTTCGTTAAAAAAGAAATGCCAAAAGTCATGGAAAGAATCTAACTTCATTGCCATCATTGTTAGCTAGATGTCAACAGATTGATTTTCTAAAATTTCAAATTTAGAAAGAGAAAAGGACTGAAATATCCTGAGAACATCTGATATCAAATGGACAAAAATGCAGTAATATTTTAGTATGTATTACAAAGTAAAGTATTATTTATTTCATAAATTATTTTCTGACACTAGAGATGATTTTATTCTTTCTAAATAAACCAATCTGAATTGTATCTAGTTTAATGTCATGGCTTTAGAATAAATACATTGCTTGTTTATTATTATTATTATTATTATTATTATTATTATTATTACCAGCTCAGCCTGCCCTGGGAGTGGGGCTGGTGCAGCATGTCATCCCGAAGGTTGAACTGCGGTGCCTACAGTTGCCTAAGCTTACCTGAGCAGTAATTTTAGACTGCTGAGCCATCTCACCGGCCCCAAATTTTTTGTTTTAATTGACTAAAAAAGTTGGTGACGAATGATACGCTTTCAGTGATGTGAATTCTCTACTCCCAATGTTCTAATTAAGGAGAGCTTTATGACATAATTTCTTCAATAGCCAGAAATAACATTTCATGAGTAGTCTAATACGTAGGAGTTATTTTCCTTTGGGATACTTCATCTACTTTAAAGAGTACGACAGAAAAGTGTGAAATCCTTGCCAATTACTTTCTATAAATCTATCTAAATCTACTTTCTATAAATCTATTACTTTCTATAAATCTTTCTATAAATCTATTGTGTGATCTTAGTGGCAATGAAAGCTATAAAAAATTATACTGAAATTACTGGAATCAAAATCGATGAACTCCAAAGAAAATAAACATCCATGATTTGTTTTATTTCATTTTATGTCTTTGTTTAGTTTTAACTCAAGGGATAAACAAAAATGAAGACTTCAGGCCATATGCACAAACTGATCTGAGCACTTAACATTAAGTGACTAACATAAAATATGGCTTTGCTTAGGGTTATTCAAGTAGAATAATGAAATTACATATAACTCATCTGTTCCTTACAAACCTAAAACCTGTTACACAAATTCTTTCCAAATTTCTGTTGACTGATTAAAATATAATTTGATGATCTACTATATCCTCAAGGTTCATCATATTTTAAATTAGAGTCATCTTGGATCACCAGGGCCAGAATTTCTGACTGTTGAATATTTTTAATTATTGTTTTCTTTAGTCAATCAAGTAAAAACTTACAAATAAGCTTATTTTTCATTTTTAATCTCAATAACAAATACCTTGGCAACTAATATAAAATATTTGAAAGTCATCTGTTAACTGTAATTTGTTTTTTATTCTCATGGAGATTTTTTCTAATCCAACAACTTAATTCCTCATTTTTAGACTAAGGTAAATCTTCTAACTGCCTTCTGCCCTCTAGAATTCCTTCAGTATGTCTCTATATAACTGAAATACTAACATTATTCTACCTAAAGGAGAGACTTCTATTTTTTACTTCCTCAATTAAAAGTTTATGTGTAAGTGAACAAGATCCAAGTTTTTGAGGTTGAGATTAAATTGTCTTAAACTCTAAAAAATTTTCTTCCTCTGAATTTCTTTTCCTACTGATTGTCTTTAACCAGCAAAGCTACCCAGACAAATATACTTTTAATGTATATTTCTTATTCAAAAGCACCTAAATTCAACATAATTCTTTCAGTGGCTATTAAAATTTTTTAGAAATTTAATACCTTAAAGCATGCAATATTATTAATTCCAATTTAATATCAATGACATTTATATTTTTACATTTTTTAGTATTAGAGAACCATTTGAGTCCCTTGAAAAATATAGAAATAAAAAACTGATTACAGTAACACTTCTTTTCAACATAGATGTGGAAAAGTTAGCCAGAACAATTAGACAAGGTAGAAAAAAATGATATAAAGACAGGAATGGAAAAAGTTAAATTACCATTGTTCACATATGACATGATACTCTACATAGAAGACACAAAAAACCCCACTGAAAGACTTCTAGATTTAATAACCAAATTCTGTACATAGCTGAATACAAAGTAAACACTCAAAAGCCAATAACATCCTTGTAAATGAATAACAAACTCACTAGGAGATAAATTAGGGAAATGACATCATTCACAATAGGAACCAGAAGAGACTGAGAATATCAAACGTAACCCTGGGAAACAAAGGAAAGGCAGGCTATATCACAATCCTTGACCTGAAATTATACTATAGAGCTACTGTGATAAAATCAGAATTGTACTGGCATAGAGACATGTTATGGTTTATGTCTAGTTGTCCCCCCAAAGCCTCATGGAGTCATTGGGTGGGGACTTCTAGAGTTTGAGACTTGATCCATGATCCCTGGGATTATAGGTTTTAGTACTGATGGGATTATGGGT
>PVJA010017653.1:0-41312 GCA_004027025.1 Myocastor coypus | reverse complement strand
TTTTTTTCTTTCTTTCTTTTTTCTATGCAACATTAATAGGGAGGTGGGTCATGCCCACACACTGCACTCTATAGAATGATTGTGAGGACAATATGCAATATGTCAACTTTTAAAGAAAAAAAGGGGGAAAAGAAAAAAAATAAGTAATGTGGATTTAGAAAGGTTAATGTTTAGTTGTTTGATCAATCTTATATACCTATATGTATTAATCTAAACTGATCCGATGATGAAAATATGTAATATAACCATTGTTAAATTTAAACAATAAAAGAATTGAAAAAAAAAAAAGAGAGAGAGACAGAGAGACAGACTAAAGCTGTTGTGCTCTGCTGCCCTAATTGATTGGCTGCCTCTGCCACCATTTTGTTGTTCTGCCACCATGAACTGGATGCTCTCCGCCCTGCTCCACTCAGCCTTGGGCCAGCTGAATATGGACTGAAACCTCTATGAACTGTGAGCTAAATAAACCTTTCCTTCCTTCATTTTGAGTGTCGGGTATTTGTCCCAGCAACGAGTGAAAAGTAACTAAGACACCAACCCATGTGGCCCAGTGGGTAGGCCCAGGGGTGGTGGGGTAATGCCTACATGGGCAGCAGGGAGGACTTGGGGCTCAGATGCTCCCCTCCATGTGATTCTCACAGCAAGACCGCTCAATGAGCAGTCTCGGGGACACCGCTTCCCTATGGATGGTTTCATTTTGCTTCCTCCTGGTTCAAGGCCCTTGGCAGGCTGAACTAAGACTGCACTCCCCTGTCTAAGAAACTGCGGCCAAGGCCACCAGGTCTCCCAGCTGGGCCTGCCTGCATCTCGAGGGCTGTCACAACTGCAGGTTTGTGGGCACCCACAGGAGGGTGCAGTTCAGGGGAGCGGCCCACCTCCAACCCATCCTGGGGTCTGGTACCCACAGCTCAGACCACGGCAGTCTGGCTGCTCCCCGAGCAAGCGTGCATCTTGGCAAGGATGAGCCAGCCCTCACCACAGCTCGTTGTTCAAAAAGTGCCTGAAAACCCAGAGAGAAGAAAATAATTATGGTATCTGGGCAAGGGCGACACGTCTGTAATCCAATCACTCCAGTTCTAGAAGGCTGAGCCAAGCGGGTCATACATTTGAGCTTCTTCTCCTACTCTTGATTTGGCAACAAAGCCTGGGCAGGGCATCTACGTGACTGAGGGAACAGCCCTGAGGATGTCACATTCGTATCTGAGATGCACACTCAGGGAAGACTCCACTGAGGTCTAATTAGGTAGACGCTAAGTGTTTTAAGCTTTAAATAACTGCAGAAGATGAAATTTACAATGACCCCATTATCTAGCTGGTTAGTTCTGTAACCTTACCTGGTACCCACGGAATGGACCAACAGCAAGGCCATGCTGGAGCCAGAAGTGGTGCCTTGGGCTCAGTGGGCCCTTTATGCAATGCCACAGGGCCTGCCAACAGTCACTAAGCTGAGCCCAGCTGCAACTTCTGGACAGCAGGAAGGCCACCCCCACATCAGCCACTTGCCTGGCCAAGGGACTCCCACAGGGAGGCTGTTGGCAGGTGTCCTTACCATATCCACCCACAGTAGGCAATGCTGCTACCTGCCAGGGAGGAGGGACATGCCTCTCACCGGGGCCAGGAAACACCAACCAGGTGCAGAGGTCAGCCCTAGGGATTCCTCCTGAAGACCCCCATAGGGGCAGGGTCTCACCAGACTGGTCTCTGGGTGTCCCCAATACGTCCTCTTCCCCAGGACACACAGCTGTCAGAGCCCACTACGCAGACAAGCTGGCCACACTGAGCACCACTGCCCCCTGCTGGGCAGGGGGCTCATGAGGTAGGGGTGCTAGGTCCTTACAATGGCTTGGGAAGGGGCCCTGCCTAGGGCAAGAGGCAGCCTCCGTGCTGTCACGCACTTTACCCCACAGCCCCTGGCTCAATCCTCGAGGTGCTGGCCATGAGCCCTGCACCCACACAATAGCTGGGCCTGCTGCCTGACCAGAAAGGGACCACCAGCACATACTCCTGGGGGTCTCCTGAGTTCACAGGACAAAGTTAACATCCACTGCTGGTGAAACACTCCAGCACCCAGGTAGGCAGGCGCTGGCAACTCCAGAGACGTCAGGCTGCTCCAGCGAACTGGCAGGGTCTCTCTACATGGCGTTCCACATCCCCACCTGAGTGTGGCACCCAGAGAACTTGACAGTACGCATGGGCCAAGGTGGGCACAGCCACCCCAGGGCCCAGCTCCCATCAGCTCTACGCACCTCATCATACCCAGACCAGGCCCCAGGATCTCAGTATCCCCTGGCATCCCTCTCCATCCTCTGTTCTCCCCAACTCCACAGCTGTCACTGCAGTGGCTCGGGGCACTGACACGCCAGTCTGGCTCCTGAGTCTGAGTCTGTGGTGAGGATCAGGTGAGGCCTGACTGTGTAGCTACTGGGCCAGTGGTCCCACAGCAGCCAGCAAGGTTGTTCCAGGCTGCAGTGTGGTGCTGCCCATAGCCAAGTGGGCAAGGCTAGGCAGATGCAAAAACCGCAGGCCACCCTGCAGGTTGCCAAAGCACAAGATGGTTCTGGGGCTTTGCCACCTAACCAAGGATTGCTATGAGCCTTCCTCAGGTTCATGTGCCCCAAAGTCCCAGAAATTGTCCCCAGGCCTCCTGGGAGGAACTAACTGAAGTGGAGCCGAGGACAGAGCAGAGGTATTTTGTGGCCCTAGCCCTAGGGAGCCCAAGTACAGGCGAAAGAACCATGTTGTGACCTAAGGACATGGTGCCTCCCCTGGGAGCAGCTGTGCCCAGCCTCCCATGGCCACCAGGCTGCACAGCTGTGAGCAGAGCCAGATATTCAAGGGAAAAGGCACCGGGTAACTATGAGGAAGACAGGCAGCACTGCAGGGGCCGTGACCTCAGGACGCAAGTGGAGCTGGGCAGCTGGTGGTCTGAGCACTGGGCTGCTGCTCTGGCCTGCCCGGCCCCTAGGCTGCATGGATGGAAGATGGCACATGGCCCCCCCACAGCCTTCAGGCCCAATCAGGAGGCCCCAAGAAGGAGCGGCTCCTGTGAAACCTATAGTGACTTGACCTGTGCTCTGCTGCCTCAGCCCATTGGAGTCTCTATGAGGTATAATCAAACACAGTGAAGGCTTGGGGAGGTAGCTCAGCAGTCTAAGCACCTGCCTGGCAAGCACAAGGTCCTGATGTTAACCCACAGTACCTCATGGCATGCCAGCCCTGGAACCCAGGCACACTGTGCTGGCCCTGAAGGCACACCTATAATCCCAGTACTGGGGTGGCTGAAACTAGAAGATCACTATAAGTCTGAACTGCACAGCAAGATCCTGTACCAAAATTTTAAAAATTAAAAAAAAAAAAAAACCTACAGTAAAGCCAGTCATGTTGGTACGTGCCTGTAACTAACACTTGGGAGGCTGAGGCAGGAGGAATGGTGAGTCTGAGGTCAGCCTAGGCTACTTAGTGAGTTCAAAACCAGCCTGAACTGCATTAAGACTGTCTCTCAAAAACCTAGGGCCAGTAGGGCCGGCAAGATAGCTCATTGGTCTAAAGCGCCCGCGGGACTGCAATTCAATCCCCGGCACTATGTGCTGCTCCAGCCCTACCCCCCAGGGCAGGCTGAGCTGGCCATAATAAAAAAAATTAAAAAATAAAAAACCAAGGGCTGGGGATACAGCTCAAGGGCACAAGCACCTGCCTGCTAAGCGTAAGGTCCTGAGTTTTATTCCAGTACCAAAAAAAAAGAAATAAACAAGCCGGTGATGACTGCTGCCAAGTGCCACACAAAGGCGAGGGGGGCTCCTCAAGCGTGGCAGTGAGCCTCACCTGCCTCATCTACCAGGTTGGACTGCTGTGGCTTCCCGCTCTTCCCAAAGTCAGTGACCTGGGCAGGCTGACACTTGGAATCCATGCAGCATGTCAAGGCAGCTGTGACAGTAACTGCAGACACTCAGGAAAGGAGGTTCCAGAGCTGCTGCAGAAAGTGACACGACGACGACGCGTGTGCATGTTTAAAGTGACAGGGAGGATTCTGAGGGCATTCCTGAGCTATCTTCCTGGCCCAACACAATGTGTCTTTTACTGTAATACATTTTTTTAATTTAATATTCTCCATATTCCTTAACCACACAACAGCTGCTGGAGGTAGCTGCTTGATGCTACCCACAGCCTCAGCTGACAGTCCAGTCATCAGTGGGTTTTCCTCTGGATAGCAGCTTCTTCCGTGCCCTGCCCACCGTGTCCCCGCTCTCTGAGGTCCCCTCTTCTAAGCACACAGAGCCACAACACCCAGAGCCCAGCTTCAGTAAGATGAGGCAGGGAGAAACTGCATCCTGTGGTGGACGAGGACACGGCTGAGTCAGCCTCACCGCCAGGCTCTATGGGCAGCGGCAGCCTGGGGAGTGGGGTTCAGGGATGCATGGCCCATTGAACACTCAAGCCGGGAAGGAAAAGCCCACACTGACATCCTGGACGTGGGCAGGCCCTTTATTCAGTTCCCAGCCCATCCAAGGCCCAGGAGTCCTTCCGCCTGGCTAGTGATGGTGCTGCTTGAACTGCAGGCCGCAGTAGCCACAGGTGCCCGTCTTTGTTTCTTTGTCCTGAAAAAAAATCCAAAAGGAAAGATCTCACATTTCCAGTTTTCCCTCCAATCCACGTCAGATGTTAGACGTCAGATGTCAGGCCCAGAGATCACCTAGAAATCCTGTCAGAACAGGGTTTCTGGACTGAACCATGAACCTGGCATCCACCTGAAGGCTGGGACCACAGCCTCGAAGTTACCCTGAGGGTCACGTGAACACACTGCTGTCCCCACATGGCCACTTCAGGCATTTATGACTGCAACTCTGCCACTTGCTGAGCCTCGGGGGACAGGGGCAGTGCAGGTCACCCAGGGACAGCCAGGACACACAGGATGCCAGGCCCTTCTCTGGGCTGCTCCACAGTCTACACCTGCTATACCAACCCCTCCAATGTCACTCTTGAGACAGCAACAAGCAAAGGTCAGCATCATGAAGACAAAGCCCAGGCCAGGACTGCCATCATGGGAAGATACCTCAGCCCATGAGGCACAGCCCTGTTCTCTGTCCAGCACAGGCCACATGCCCAGTGCGACGCTTTCTTCGCCTTCTTTCCTTTCTCATTTCTTTTTCCGTGGCACTGGGCATGAAGGGAAGACCTTGCACAGCAGGCAAGTGCCAGCCACCAAGTGACTGGAAGTCACCCCTTGGCTTCTGCCCTGGTCTACATCCTCCTCTTTTCTGCAGCCTGTGGGATGTGAGACTACAAGATTGCTAGGAGAGGATCACTCCTGTCGAGGTCACAGGTCAAAGCCATTAACCCTCCACACACCTGGATGCCTATTGAAAATGAGGCCACTAGGCAGGGTCTCGACCAGGATGACCTGTGTCCTCAGAAGAGACCAGGACATGCTGGTGAGGATGAGGCTGGGGGCTTCCAGCTCCAGGGCCAAGCAGGAGCACCCAAAATCCCCAGGCTGCTGTGGCATGTGTGTGGTAGCCAACAGACTAGACAGGGACTACTAGCAAGGACAGGGCAAAGGAGACAGGCACCTATAGTCTGCGGAAGGGAAGGCAGACACAGGTGAAGCACACCCAACCGTTGCCAGTTTGTGGTGACAACCCAGGCACAGGCACACTATGGGCCACAGGAGCCGTGGAAGGCACAGGGGAACAGGTAGTAATGGCGAGACAGGTTGCATACCAGGTTTATGTACACCTTGGGGTGGCCCAGGGCACCCCCGCCGCCATCGCAGGCGATCACCCGCTGTCCCACCTCACTCACAGGCTGTTCCGCTATCAGGTCAATGGCAAAGTTTTCATTCACCTAGAACAAAAAAAGACAAAACTTACTAGGCAAGTGCAAAATCCTCATCCTTACACACAGTTTAGTTCAGGCAGGAGGCCCTATTCCATCCATTCTCACCAGCACATGGCCTGGAGACCAACACCACCCTCCTCCGAGGACACAGTTAATCAAGTCAGGAGTCCAACACACATATGCCCTTCTATGCTCACAGGAGCTGTGCAAAGGGCCTCATGCTGACCCATCCTGACAATGGCCAGGGCTCCTGGTCCCAGCCCTGCCACAACCTGGCCCACCATCTCCTCTGACCTACAGATGCTTCCCTCACATTTTCACGATCTGCCAGCACCAGAGTCGGCGCCTTCCTCTCAGGTCTCATGAGTGAGGAGACATTGTGTCTCCCGCCGTGGACACACTACATCACCTCTGTGTCCCTGCACCAAAACCAACACTGGCCTAGCTGAGAGCATGCAAATCACACCAGAGACAGACATGTCCTGACGAAAGGACAGGAAGAAGTAAGGCCAGGCTGGACTGGAGCTTCAGGCACCTCCCATGCCAGCCAGCATGCAGGGCTCAGCAGAACCGAGTCCAACCACACAAGTGGTCCAGCTGAGTCTCCTGAGCCCCACCAGCCAGCTAAGGGGCTGTGCAAGTGCTCCAGTGTGACTGGCACCACGTTGACACCCATGAAGGTGTCCACCCACACAGGGTTAGACCTAAGACCGGGTAATACTGGACATCTGTCCTGCATGGTCGGGAGCCAGGGCCACATCCAGGAGGAGCCAGGCCGCACCAGAGCTCACACCTTCATCCCAGAGCAGGAAACTGCACTGCACCCAGACTCTCAGTTTCACAGCTGCTGCACCCAGCAAGTAACTCCTAACTGGACAGGAAGCTGGGGTGGGCCCTGATCCTGTCTCCATCAAAACCAGCACGCTGGCCTCTGATGGCTGAGGTGTGCGGCAATCTGTGATGAATCTGTGATGGTCTGTGCCTAGGTGCCTCAAAGCCTCATGCAGTCTCACGGGGTGGCTTCTAGAGCTGTGACTCATTCACGATCCAACGCTGGGATTATGGGTGAGTGCTATACCCAGCTGGGGCAGACAGCATGAAGCCAGTGTAAGGGAGAGAGAGGCTTGCTCTGCCTCTGCCACTGCTCCTCCCTTCTGCTCTTGCTGTTTTGCTGTTTTGCTGTTTTGCTGTTTTTTCTCTCTAAGAACTGCTGCCCTCTGCCTTGTGGCACTCTGCCTTGGAGCCAGCTGAGTATGCAATGAAACTTCCACAAACTGTGAGCTAAATAATCCTTGCCTTCCTTACTTAATTTTGGGTGGCAGTAACAAGAGAAAAGTAACTGAGACAGCATCTGTGCTGGGGAGAGACAGCCCACCTCCAGTCCCAGGTGCAGCCAACTCCCTCCCGCACAGATCCTAACCCTCAGCACACCTCAACTGGGCCCTGTTCGTGCAGCTGGGCTCTGGGTCCACACCACATGCTCCCACGGGTAAGGACAGGGAGCCGCTCATTTGTGCACCTGGCGGACACCACACCAAGGAAGCCTCATCTGTGAACAATAGCATCCACCAATATGACAACAGGTCACAAAGACCTCACTAACAATTCCCAGGCCTCACTGCAGCAGTCAGAGGGACCACAGTCTCTGGGGTGAAGGGCACAAGGCTGACCCATCAGGCTGCACTCCTGTCCTTGCAGGCAGCTCCAGAACAACCCTGACCTTCAATTACTGGTGGCTGAGCCCAGCACTCAGTTCAGCAGGAAGAGAAGGGAACCAGCAACAGGCACACCCTGGCCACCAATCTGCCCCCTACATCATCCTGCGCCATGCCTCCCGGCACCACTCACCCCGCTCTGCCTCTCGGGAAGGAGCAAAAAAGCACTGGGATTGCAGCAGGAATCAACAGAAGTGGGCCTGCCACATCCTAAATATCAGATCCTCCTGTAACTACTGCTACCTTGCAGACACGAATCACACTTTCATTTGCATCTCAACGATCCGCCGCTGCTCTGGCATAAAGGCTTTTAGGGCTGAATTCATTGGCTAAGCAGACTGTTTCTACTTCTTCACCTCATGTTGTGGGGAGAGACCCTTCCTGGAATAGGTCTACTCATTTACGCGAAACTGAAGAGAAGCCTATTAAAAATAAAAATAAAATACACGATCCTATGGAACAATAGCAGGACCAACACGAAAAGAAAATAGCCCAGGTAAATGTCAATGATTATGAAACCCTGACTCCATTAATGGAATTTTTCAAGTTGTAAATTATAAAAAGCATCCAATACCTAACATTAGCCCAATGATCATACCTGGCAGTCATACGTCTGACAGGTGAATGGACTACATGACGTATTTACACACACCACGGAGCACTACTCTGTCATAAGGAAGGATAAACTTGAGTTGTTTGTAGGAAACTAGCTACACCCTGAGACCATAATGGTAAGTGAAACAGACTGACGCCCACGCCTAAGTACTATATACTTTTTCTTATACAAGAAACTCAAGTTACAAATACAGAGAAAAACAAAAGATAATAGGAAGCGGGGCTGGAGCTTTCTCAAATGTGAAGGGGTTGAGAGGTGAGGGGATGGACCGGGCAGGGCAAGGGGATAAGACCTGCGCTGCCGGGCACCATGACACTGAACCTCAGTCACGTGCTAGTGAATATACAATCACACTCTGCTTATGATGACGCATGTCTATGCTCACTCACACATTCATTCTCAGATCACAGGAAAGACTGAAATTTTTGTTCAAGCTAATTTTAAAGCTCTATAGCAGCAGAAAACACTCCAGTGACCAAGCCATCTGTAGCATCTGGGGCTGGTGAAGTAGGAGCCCTCAGCAAAGAGGCAGCACAGTGGACAGCGAGGCCCAGCTCTCCAGGCCCTGCAGGGTGCCACACTCAGCCAGCATAGGCAGATTTTCCTCCCACACCTGCCAAAGGTAGCCCAGGCCTGCATCACAACCCCTGGATCACCAAGTGGAAGGCAAGGTGCATGACCAGGCCTCGTCCGTGCCATCTGTGAATGCCCGCGCCCAGTAGCCATCTCCATCCAGAGCCCAGCACCCACCCGGCCCCTTCCAGCCGCTTCTCGGTACCCTGCCTTGCCCTGCCCTGGTCCTGCATAGCCACTGCTTCCTCAGCAGCAAATCACGATCTGCCCACTCTCCTGCAGGCCTCTGCAACCAGGCCTGTACATCCTCAGAGCCAGCATGCCTTGGGTGGGGCTGTGCGCTAGTGTGAGCAGCCAATGTGGGATAAAGATGCCTGCTCTCTCACCCAGCTTCCTCAGCCTCCCTAGGAGCTGGGGCTATACTGCCAACTATACTACCAACTCCCAATTTTAAAGTTGTAACAAAATACACGAAACATTAGCATCTCAATACTTCCAAGAGCACAAATCAATGACCAGTGAATGACGTTCAGTATAGACACCATGTGGTACAGCCATCAGAACAGAACCACTTACCTCCAGAACTTCCAAACCGTACCCACACCCAACAGATGGCCCCACCCGACTCTGCACTCCCTGTCCCACTACAAGAGGCACGGCCCTCTGGGGCTGCACTCAGGGAAGTCGCAGCAGCCACAGCGCACCAGTGAGCACAGTGCCCTGCAGGGGCTCACACTCTCTCAGAGCAGAACCCAGAACTCAGAACTCCCTTCCCTCTTGCAGTTCAGTGGCGTCTGGCCATGGGAGCACCTTGCTCTGCTCATCGCTCTCCTAAAACTGGTGATGGATTCACCTCCAAGTTGCTACCAAAGAACAGAGTGGCAGCAAGGTCCCAAGGTCACATGGTTCATCAGGCTGGCCCCTCCCAAGGGTCACAGACAACAGATCCCATATCCTGCTGGTCTTCAAGAGCTAAAGATAAAGCCCGCCCTTCAGGCTGCTAGGCACAGCACCCCAAATGCTGGCCTGCTCCACTCATCAGCACCCATACCCTGCAAGAAGTTCAGCACAGAGGTTCTGCTGTGGCTAGAGAGCAGTGTGGGGGCTGAGACCCAACATGCAAGCCAGGGCCCCCACCAGGGACCAAATACACCCAGTGACAGTGGCAAGAGTCCACTACCACAGAGTTGTGGTCAGCACGCTCCCAATCCCGCTGCATCAACATCACAGGACAAATCACCTGCTTCGGGGAACAGGTGTCTGACTCCCAGGGAACGAGGGCAGAGGGGACCGGTCACTTCCAAGCCAGGGCAACCTACACCCCAGCAGCCAAGGATCACCCTGGCCAACTTCTGTTGAGGAGCATCTCTGCAGTCTCCTCCCAAGGCTACCACTGTGCCCAGTCAGGACTGGCAGGAACCTCACCGGGAAGCTGCCGGGGCTCATGCAGAGCCACCTCAACACAGGCGTCCTGCTCCTCAGAGCCCTCATGAGAGGATAGCATTTAGCTAAATACTAGTAAAACGAGGGACCAATCCAAAGTGGCCAGAGGGTGGCGCAGAGAGGATGAACAGGCAGAGCACGGATGTGGGAGAGTGGCTCTGGGTACCATGGCAACAGCAGGCACAGGCCAGGGTGCATGTGCCCAGACTCAGGGCAAACAATTCTTTTCTAGTCTGTAGGTGTGAGGTTCCCACCATGCCCTCGGATGCGACCATCGAGCAGAGCTCTGTGGGAATGCTGTATTTCTTCACAGCTTTTCTGCAAGCCTGAAAATGTTCTAAGAAATAATGTCTTAGGGCCTGGGGGTGGGTGAGCCTAGTGGTAAAGCATTTGCCTGGCATGAGCAAGGTCCTGGGTTTGGTCCCCAACACAACAATCTCCCCGACCAAAATAAAATTTTAAGTATTTTTAAAATTAAAAAGTGCAATTAAAGAGTACGTTCTTTTGAGAGAAGTAAAACCCGAGCAGGATGCCACGTCCCAGGCAAGATGCCGTGTACTGGAGGGTGTAAGATGCACCCTCATTCATGAGACTGCAGCAGGCAGGTGGGGTCAGCTGCATCCACCAGGGCCAGGTGGGCTCTGTCCCATGGCTTCTCCACCCAACCTGCTGTTGCCATAGCTGCCTTTATCTGCTCATCTGTAAGGGCTCTCGTTACCCTTTGCTCTGCCCACCAGGAACCACACAAAGATGTCTCAGTTACTCTTCCCTCATTGTTGGGACAAATACCCAACACCCAAAATGAAGGAAAGGTTTACTTAGCTCACAGTTACTGCAGGTTTCAGTCCATACTTGGCTGGCTCCAAGGCAGATTGGCGCATGGCAGAGGGCAGCAGCAGTTCATGGCGGTGGAAAACAGCAAAGCAGCAAGAGCAAAAGGGGGAAGGAGCAGCAGCAGCAATGGCAATGGAGAGAAAGTCTCTCTCCCTTGAGATGCGTTCAGGCTATCCGCCCCAGGCTGGCTATAGCACTCACCCATAATCCCAGTGGATCACGAGTTAATGACAAACTCTAGAAGTCCCTGCCCCATGACTGCATGAGGCTGGGGGGGGGGGGACACAACTAGACATAAACTATACCAGAGCTCTTGGTTACCCTTTGCTCTGCCCACCAGAAATATGAAGAATCCACACAAATACTGTTTGTTATATTTGCGACAGGGAGCTGTGCACCCCTGCTGAAGTACTACCAGTCAGGGCCCACCTCCTTTCCGGCTGCTCAGCCCACAGGTTGCTGGCACAGCACAACCCTGAGCAAGCAAGTGGAGTCCGGCCTAGCAACCCTTATCTCCATGACACCCCTCCCCACCACAGCACCAACTCCCAAACACAAAGCTGGCTGGAAAGCCTAACTGTCCCGGCTGTGTTAAAGAGACGCCCCATTCCCGATGCCACGGCTCGCTGATGCAAAACACAGTTCAGTGCCTCAGGACCTGGACAGCAACATATGAGCAGGAGTGAAACCAGGAATACAGTGATGGCTGAGAAATAAAGCAATAAGGCTTCTGAGGACAGGGAGGAAGCCCTTACTAGGAATATGCAAGGCAATCTGTGTTATCCCTCAGGATGCCTGTAACGATGAATACTATGAAAATTCTTTATAAGGTTTCCAATTTACATACAAGGAAATTTCAGAGGCAATAACCTGCACTGCATACCCAAGTGAAGCATGGTAGCCTGCAAATGGACATGGCTACTACTCACCAGAGGCAGCCTCACCATCCCCACCTCTCCACACCTGACAGATGCTCCACACTTTGCACCATTCTTCCCCAAAACCCAGAGGGGCCCGTGCTCTTTCCCAAGCCAGCACTCACGTAGCACTGCAAACAGCCAACAGGAAAAACACAAACTTCTCTGCCCCCACCCATCAGTCGCACAGCAGCCGACTGGCTGAAATCTAACATGAATGCTAAGGGTCAGTGGATCACATGGGAACTTCTCCAGAATGCCCTGTAGCTCCTGGACAGCTGTCGTCCTGGGAATACCAGGCACCAGGAAGGGGCAAAGCAGCCACAACCGAGGCAAAGGGGAAGCCCTGATTCAGAAAGCCCCGAGACAGGAAGAGCGACTTACAAGGATGACAAACCCGCTCAGGGAAGCTGGAGGTCTGCCTTAAAGAACAGGAGGGAAAACAAACAGAATCAGGGCTGGGGGCATGGGTAAGAGGGAGTCCAACAGGAAACAGGCTTACACCATGTTATGGTTATGTCTAGTTGTCCCCCCAAAGCTTCATGCAATCATAGGGCAGGGACTTCTAGAGTTTGAGACTTCAATGATGATCCACTGGGATTATGTGTTTTAGTACTACTGGGATTATGGTCTGAGTACTGCTGAGACTGTGGGTGTGGCCTGAGGTAGCTAGGTTAAGGCAGAGAGCATAACATAATTTAAAAAGAGGACAGAGAGACAGACTGAAACTGTTGCTCTGCTGCCCTGATTGGTTGGCTGCCTCTGTCACCATTTTGTTGCTGTTCCGCTGCCATGAACTGGATGCTCTCTGCTCTGTTCCACTCAGACTTGGGCCTGCCAAATATGCACTGAAACCTCCACAAACTGTGAGCTAAATAAACCTTTCTTTCTTTCATTGTGAGTGTCGGGTATTTGTCCCAGCAACGAATAAAAAGTAACTAAGATACGGCAGCAGAAGACTCCACTCTCAATGTTCTTCCCCCAGCAGCACCAACCATCAGATATGGAAATTAGTCAATCTCACATGCAAACATGGAAAGGAATTAGACTCAGAGAAGTCATTTCAGCTTGCAGCTTCCCTGCAAGAACACAGCCTAACTTACTCAATGGATGCTGTGGAAAGTACACCCCAAAACACAGAAATGAAGAAAAGATCATTCTCACGCATAAATGGTTATAACATAGTTATAGACTATGTTAAATATTTTGGAGGCAAAAAAATACAATTAACACCCAGAATTTAAGTTCCTCTATGGTATTTGACATATGGGGAGGATTTGAATCTTGCACATTTATTTCTTGCTGAGCAACCCTGTTCCAAAACCTGTTTCAGATTTTGAAATATTTGCACATACGTAATATGTGCACTGTGTACATACATACGTAAGGTATCTTGAGGATGAAACCAAAATCTAAGCACAAGATTTGTTTCTTTACATCTGACACACACACACAGCGTAGGGCTGGGGAGATGGAACAGCAGCATAAGTGTCTGCATGTCAAAGGCAAGATCCTGAGTTTAATCCTTGGTACCACCCCCACCCCCCAAAAAGCCTAAAAATGTTTACTATGCTTATGGCGTTTTTTTTTTTTTAACACCAGGAGTCACTGTGTAGTTCAGACTGGCTTTGAGCTCACTACATAGCCCAGCCTGGCCTTGAATTCAAAGTACTCCTCCTATCTTGACCTCCTGACTGCTGGCATTACAGGATTACAGGTGCACACTACCACACTCAGCTCATACCTTTTCACTGAGACCCATGTCTTGCGGTGAAGTGTAGAATTCACCGCTTGTAGCACCACGTGCATGTTCAGAAGGTTTTGGATTAGGGGCCATTTCAGGAGTTTGGATTGGAGATGCTACCTGCCCAAATTTTATGCATGCTTACCACTCTTTCACTGGATCTTTTACTCACCTCTTTCTGACGACCTACAAACCGAATTTTCCTGTAGTCTTTCTCGTCATAAACCTGAAAGAAAAATGACCACCTGTGATTTTTGCCTAGTTCGAAAGCAGTCACCTAGCATAAAGGTAAGTACTACAGAAAAGTGTTTTTCTTGACATTAAGGCCACTGACAATGAGACAGCAACAAAGGGGGCAAAGTGTACTGTATGTACCTAAGATCACACCTGTCGGCAAGACTCTCACGAAGGATGGTCTAGAAGGTGGGCAACAAGCCTGAGTGACCCGGGAAAGCGCCGCCCAGAGCCGATCCTGGCAGAGGCTGGACGCCCTATTTCCTTTCATGTAAGCCCTCATAGCTTTATTTCTCCTGTAAATATACTCAGTGGCTTTCTAGTCCGTTCTTTCCTCTCTGTCCACTCACCATGACAGCTGAGAGCTGCTGTGTGTGTTGGGCAACCCTCAACTCACTGGACTTGCAGATTTCATGTGACACAAGCACCGAAGACTGATCCACAGTCTCCCCGAGTAAGGCTCACTGCAGCGATCCCTGAGACCACTGAGCGGCACTGGAAGGTCTGCTGTCGCAAGTGGACTTGTGTAAGTGGGACCCCGAGCGGGAGTGAGCGAGTGACAGCGTCGCTAGCCCGGGAACTCGGGAGAGGGCTCCGCCAGCTCTATCTGGCCACCCACTATCCGCGAGCCCTGGCTACTATCCAATCATGAGCCTAGGCCTCGCGCGTTGGATGCCGCAGTTACCTGGCCAGTATGCGTGATCTTCTCACCAGTCGGTGACACCCGCACCCCGAAGGCCCGCACTGCTCGAGGTAGGACCAGCAGCCGGCAGAAGGTCACAGCAGCCGCCATTTTGTCAGCGACCCCTGACCTGCCGGACGTCACTCAGAGCGCCGACGCATGCGCACGGCTTCCGGCGGAGACCTGCTCCCGGGACTTATTTCGCCCTGACGCGGGGGGGTGGGGGGGACGGAGGGTGAGCATGCGCTAAGAGGTCTGGCCTGCAGGTGCAGCCTCCTATTGGGACTCTACCTAGCAGTGGATGAGTGTGCGGTCTTCAGCGCTTATGTCTGGCCCTTCCTATTTGGGGAATGAAGCGAGAGAGTTGAAAAGTAAAGATGCATTGTATTCTCTCACGGCAGTCGGCAATCCCGAGACATTTAAATATCAAAGGTCTTTATTGGGTGAAGAAATTGATTCTTAGCAGAAGAAACTAAAACCGCATTCCTATCGCAGATACTAAGCATTCCGCGGTTTCTGCAACGGAGTCCCAATAAAACTACCAGTAAACCACATTTGATTTTCACCCAGCAAGCAAACACACCCGGAGGAAGGCCCATTTATGTAGAGCTGACCAAGTTTTACATTCCAGCCGCAAACCCGTCTGTCACTTCTCCTTGGGCCTCGGCCCTGTGTTGTGACTGGCTGGCTGTGCAGGAACCTTTCACAGTCACAGAGGCCGGCCATGGAGGGAACGAGGTGATCGGCACGGACCCTGGACTCAACAGGGCAGTCGCAGCACTGACCCCCGGGAGTCAGGAGCGTCGAGTACTGTGCGCCCAAGGCCCAGTTCGGGCCTGGCCTTCTGGTGTCCCCTCCTCTCTCGCAGCCAGAGAGCCAGAGAACCAGGTGACTCCAGAAACAAAGGCTAAGCGATGGCTTGCAGGCCTGGGAGGACACACTTAAAAACCTCCCGAAAAGGGAAAGGCATCCCAGGACTATGGTGGACTATGGTGGTGGGACACAATTACCTTGCAGCTGGCACAGCTGGGCCCTGGCACTCGCCTTGCAGGTGAGAGCGTGGGCCAAGCGACCGGCACTGTGCCTGCCAATGCTCTTACTGAGCGATGGGATGGCATGAGTGCAGACCGGCAGCACAGAGCCCGGGCAGTGGCCTGCGGGCGTCCACCGCCCGGCTTGTTCCATTTCTCTGCACGTCTAGAGCTCTTCTAAAGTGGGAGAAAGGCAGGTGAGCTGTTGGCCAGTGTTTCTGTGATCCCTCACACGTCTGCTGGAGTGGTACTGCAAGGAAAGGTGATCTTTACACTTTTTGTTTACACATGGATGTGTGTCGGTTTTTATTATGTCTAACTGGCTGCAATTTCTTTCTCTTTGTGGATATACATTTTCGGTCCTTTGCGTGCATGTTTTCCGAGGTAGGAACGCCACCCAAGCAGGGCGCGGTGGTCCCAGTGCGCATGCGTCTCGGTCTCTGCGCCCTCCCCCGCCTCCCTTGGCCATCCGCCATCTTTCTTCCTGGCAGTGGCGTCCTTGTCGCTTACTACGCAGGCGTGAGTGCTCTTGTTATGGTACAAGAGGCGCAGGCCCAGACATGGCGTGGACGTGCTACCTCTTTTCAGGTTAGAGTTCGCGTGTCGCGAGGATCGAGTTAGTGGGGATGGCTAAGCGGGCGAGCGTGGGAGCTAGGGCAGACTTGACTCCGGGGTGGGTTGGAGTCCCATGCCGGCATGATCCGACGAGAGGCGACGAGTGGGACGCGGGACTCGGGGCGTGGTGACCTGACCCTTGAGACGGTCCGACACTGGAGCCCTGCAACGCACACCCTAAGCAGCAGACACCAGGGAGTAGCCTGTAAGGGCCGAGCGTCCTCTCCCCACAGGTTCTCGCGTCGTGGCCGCCCCGCTGATCAGGACCATGCTGGCTTCCGTCTCACGCCCGCTGCGACTTCTGCGCGTCTGCTCTGGGCCGGCCCGTGCCCTTTCCTCGGTGCTAGCGGGGACCCCGGGCCCTCGTGCCCTGCTGCCACCACACTGCCTCCCGCCGCAGCTGCCTACAGCGCTGGGCTTCAAGACCAAGGCCGTGCTCCGAAAGCGATGCCGTGACTGCTACATGGTGAAGAGGAACGGGCGCTGGTACGTGCTCTGCAAAACCAACCCCAAGCACAAGCAGCGGCAGATGGTGTAGCCAGCGCCAGAGCTGCGCGGCGCCGTGGAGAACTGTCTCGGTCTTGTCAAAGAAAAGTACAACTTCAGGGCTCTGTAGTCTCGTGTCTTTTGGGACCATGTTGAATCAGCTCCAGGACTTTTCCGTTCTTTTTAGCAACCTACATGTAGACAAGGCAGGCCCGAGGCAGATGGGAAGGAACTTTGTCTTGGCTGCATGCCGCATTCGTGTTGGGCTGGAAGATGCAAAATGTGCTGAAGGCCAAGCTAGTTTCATGCCCCGCCTCAGAGAGCAGGTTCTCCACAAAGAGCTGAGTCTGCAGTCCTGTCTGAGCACTAGGATAAAGGACATTCCCAACAATCAGTAACTCAAAGGGAACTAAATTTTTTTTTTTTTTTTTTTTTTTATAAATAAACACTTTTGGGCTTGCAGTTAAGCTTATCTAGTCCTTGGCCTGGAGTGGTGCTGTATCATAGTCTGGCAAGTTAGTGCTTTCAGAAAGTCCTTGTCCATTGTCTACTCAGAAAAAATGACAGACAAAATAATACACTACAGTGGCTTCACTGAGGAATCTACAGTAACTGGGGAAAGCGCTGGGGTCCCAACTTTTGGGCAAACTGCGTTTGTCCGTGTTGAAAAGCCAGTGGGGAATCTGTGCTCCTTGGAATAGGAGAGGGTCTCAGGCCTGCTTGACCACCTGCTGTTGAATCTTACAAACCCAAGGAACTTGAAGTTCCTTTGACACAATTCACAGCCTGATTCCAGAGCACCAGGGTGCACTGGTATGGCCCCTTGACACCTTGCCTGTAGCCAGCAGTCAGGGAGGTTCGTGATTAAGCCATTCCAAAGGACTGTTTTTATTAAGTGATTTTACCCTGGAAGCACATAGTGGAATGTGTTTACATGACTGATACACAGGCAAGCAGAAATGCAAAAACAGGTAAAAATGCTGCATGGTTGCTCCAGAGCACGGTCTGGCTTCCTTCTGACATGGTAAATCTGACATGCTAGCGTTCCCACTGTACAGACTAGGAGGTTGAGGCGCTGCAGAGCACATTTGCTGAGGGGACAGCTTTGGAATTCAAGTCTAATCCCTGAGCCTCAGTGCATGACTGCCTTTTAAGTAGAACATTAAACACCAAGGAAGACACAGGAGGAGCGGCTGTGACGGCATTTTGGCCTGGCACAGAGCCAGAGATTGAGGGCTGACAGGCCACAGCTGGGGACAGCGAGTGCCAGCGATGTCACTGGGAGGAAGGTTTGGCCAGTGAAGGTCACAGAAGCCACCTGTCTGGGCCTGCAGCAGCTGAGTCCACGGAGGCCTGGGACCCCCAGGAGAGTGTGGAGGGCACTCAGAGCTCTAGCAGTGCCTACTCTTCCCATCCCCAGAATTGAGAACTGAGAACCAGTCAGAGCTCCAGCAAAGGACAGCCACCAACGGTGCTGCTTACGCTGGGCATCCACCAGAGGGTGGCAAGGCCCATCAGAGGGTGGCCACCAGGCCCAGGTCTGGCCAGGTGTTCATGGATGTCTCAGTTATGTTTTACTCGTTGCTGGGACAAGATACCTGACACTCAAAATTAAGGAAGAAGGGCTGGCCAGAGCTCAGCAGATTAAAGTGCCTGCTTAGGCAGACAAAGGGACCAATGTTCCATCCTGATACCACATGGCATGCTGCTCCTGTCCCCAGGGCACTCTGTGGCCACTGAGTGTGGTGGTGCACACCTACACACCTAATCCCAGTGCTTGAGAGGCTAAAAACAGGAGGATCACTATAAGGATTTGTGTAGTGAGACTCTATAGACCCTGTACTAAATAAGTAAAAAAAAAAAAAAAAAATTAAAGAAAGAAAGATATATTTAGCTCAGTTTTGTGGAGGTTTGAGTCTATACTCAGCTGGCTCCCAGGCAGAATGACATATGGCAGACAGCAGTAGTTCATGCAGCAAAAACAGCACAGAGCAAAGGGAAGGCCAGCAGGCTCTGGCTTCTGGTCCGCCTCTCTCCCCTCCTTATATTATACATACATAAGCTACCTTGGGTTTGGGGGTACAGAACTCACTGTGTCCATCCCTTCTCTTGCATAAGTTGAGAATGTATACAGATTAAGAATCCTAGCTCTGCTAGTCACTTAATTAAACTTTTAAGCTCAAGTTGACACAATGAAACGACCAGTACAATGAACATTGCTGCAGGGCTGTGCTCAGGGCAGAGAGCAGAGTGGACAGCAAGGACCCTCAGGCCCAGATCCCAGTGCTGGGACAGGGTGAGTGTGCCTCAGAGGTAGTCTAAGGAAGAGTCAGAAGTGCCTGCAGAGGAGACTTGGTCAAGGCTACTATTAGCAGCAGAGGGGACTGTCAGACTCCGCCCCTGTTGCCAGGGTATTGGGTACGAAGTCTCACAGTCCTGAGAGCTGGGTCTCTCTGAGCCACCTGCACGCCACCCATAAAGCAAGCAGCTGCTGACTTCCTGAAGGTAGGGGCTGCCTGCCTACCACCTCCTGCTGTTTCATGTTTCCTGAAACACCCAGAACATTAGGCCAAGCTCAGGCCACCACAGCCTGGTGTGACCTCCACCTGGAGCCCTATTGGACATCACTGAGCTTGTCCCCACCCAGCCTCAGGAATCTCAGACCTCACAGGCCACAGGGAAAATGGGACCACACCCCCATCCCATCCCCTGACAGGCGCAGCTATCTCCTGCCAGAGCTGAGTTGTTCACCTAGGAAATTATGGAGCTGAACACCTCCCTGGCTCTCCAAAGCCAGCTTCTCTGTATTAGAAAAATCAGATGAACATGAGGCCTAGGGGCACCAGGACCGTGGGATGGTCACCTGCTCAGTGTTCCAAGCCAGACCTGTCACGTGGCTGGGGGGCTGACAACCTGGAGCTGACCTGGGATAGCAACCACAGACACTGAGCCACCTGGGAGCTGACCCAGCATTCTATGGCCCTTCTATCCGTGGGTGAAGTCTCCACCCATCCCCTTTAGCTTGGGTAATTTCTGTGACCTCTCAGTGAGTGGGACTGGGCAGTGTTGAGAGAAACCACTCTGGCTTCTGCTTTGGCCCTCCACAGCTGTGTCGGCTCAGCAATGTCCAAGTGCCGGGAGAGATGCCTTTCATGCAGTGCTGGGAGCCTAGGGTGACTTTCTGGCCAGGTGCCAGGAGCAAGACTTTGGGAGGACTCAGCCAGCTATTGGCTGACAGCCACTGTGTGGGAACCCTGAACCCCATCACCCCAACACATGAGAACATAGAGTCTGCTGCTACTGTAAGTATCTGTACCAGATGATCAGAACACACCAGGACAAAGGCCTGGACTGCAGGACCGAATGAAGCCTTGGGACCCAGGAGGACCCAGCCTTGGAGGCCCAGGTTCGGGGATAGGAAAGAGCCTGGGGTTCAGGTGGTGAGAGGCAGATGGCTCCTGCAGGAACAGAAGAGGCTCAGAGTTAAAGGTGGGTAGGAGGGCTTCCAGCACTACGGGGAATCCACGGCACCCAGGAGAGACTGAGCCTGGAGAGGCCCCACACTCACACAGCAGGCCGTGGGTTGGCCTGAGCAGATTTGCTGCACACACTTGGTGTGATCCCTGGGCGCTGCCTTGGCTCGGCCTCTGCTGTGAGCCATTGGCCTCAGCACCCCCGTCTGGACCAGAGAAGAAGCCTTGCTGCCTCTCCAGGAGCTCACACACCCACATTTGCCCCCAGCACGCGGGACATCCAGAGGGCTGTCTCCCACTAGAGAGCTGCCCCCTCCCCTGTGACTCCCCCACCTCCATCCTGACACTCTCCAATCCCTGCTCCCTACTTTTTGCCCCTCCAGTCTCCAAGACAAGGCCCTACCTGCTCACCCTCACCCCTAGCTTTCAGAGCAAGATGCTCCCTGTAGCCCATTGCCACCTCCCTGGGGTTTAAGAGAGCAATTCTCCTTTCTCCTTGGCATAGAGCGACCACTGCACCGAAGTGTGGAGCTGAATGTGATCGGAGCCCTAAGAGCATGCCGGCTACTGAGGCTGGGTGTCAGCTTCCCTGGCAAACTCAGGTGGTTTGGTTTCCCTCCTTACAGCGTCCCCCGCCCTGCCAGCTGTGGGCACTGCAGAAATTTCAGACTTCCCAATCTTCACTCTTTTTTTAATAAACCAGCATAAAGTAGAATTTATTTACATAATGCGATGATCCGTGAAGGTTACCATAACACCGAGGGACCACATTAGCCGCCTGAGTGGAATTCATTAGAAATTAACTACCACTTAAATTAATTTTCCCACAGTCACAAGGCTGTAATGGCAGGAGCAGGCACCGTCCATCAGCGGGTGCTGACAGGCGACCTGTCACCACCGTTATTTATAGGTGAGCACGTCAGTGTGGAGCGGGTGCCAAGCGCAGAACCTCCACACTCAGAGGCCACTTCCCGGGGCCCAGACGGCCCTGTGATAAGTGTGCCAGCCCCACGGATTGGTCCTCACCCTGCTAAGGTCATGGTAGTCACTGTGGTCAGGGGGCAGCAGCCCACAGGGCGGGGCTTTGTCTCAGAACCAAACCACACGCTGCCCACTCCCAGCAGCACTGGGCAAGGGCCCTTAGGTCTCTTTGAAGTGCAGTGGTCGTCAGGCTGCCATGTCCATGGCCTGAGTCAGTTAATGGCTTAAGGTGCTCCTTGGTACCCTGGGAACAGGGCCCAACCCGAAGTAGAGTTGGCAGAGTCCCAGGTCTGCTGCAGAAGGCAGGGCACCTGGGCACATGTGGGTGGGTGTGGAGGATAGCACTGATGTGTTGTGTTTGTGTTACACATGCATGTGCAGCTCTGAGTGTGTCTGTGCACAGGCAGTCTGGAAGCATCAGTGGGAGCATCTGTGTGATATGTGTGTGTTGTGCATGACCAGCCATGAGGGGCCGCGCAGCTGTGTGCTGAGCACATGAAGTGAAGGTCCCCACCTACATGTTTGTGTCTGTACATGTAGCGTGCTCACACATGTGCTCAGCAGTAGTATGTACATGTACACATGCGCTGGCAGATGCTACATGGTTAGGGATCCAGACGTGCAGAAGCGGTTTGACCACTCTGCATAGAGGTCTTTTTCTGTTCAGAGCAGGTGGGCTTGGCAGTGGATAGTTTCTTGAGACCGAGACCACAGTGTCACTCCAGAAGAGTAAGGACAGCATTCCAGGGAGGCAACCACAGCGGATGGGTCAGGGCCCACAGCCACTGCATGCCCAGTGAGGCAGCCTAGTATCTACCTGTGTGAGAACCTGCTGGCACTCAGGGGAACATCCCCAGGGCTATGGAGACAGGTTCCATTTCCTAAAATGGCTAGATAGGACTGGGCAGAGGTGACAACTGGAGGGTGGAAACGGTGCCCACCTGAGACTGCTGTGCCATGCTTGCCACCTCAGTCCCCAGTGTGGGCACTGGCACTGCCCCAGCACAGGCACTGAGGCGCAGCCCTAGACCTGGGATGGCATCCTCAGGGCTGCAGAGCACAGATGCTGAGCTTCCCTCTGCCCAACCGAGTCCCTCCACAGACACAGCAACAGGGCAGGTGCAACCCCAGGTGCTGCTGGGCATCCAAGGAGCAACCCTGTTTCCTGACTGCACTGTGGGGATCACCCTGCTGTCCCCAGGCTGGTGGTGCCTGGACAGGATATAACTAGGGTTAGGGCTGCCTGGTGAGGCCAAGTCATCACTCAGGGTGAGGAGGGGGCTCCCAGTGACTCAGGGAAGGGAGTGCGTCTGGATGGAAGGGAAAGAAGGAGGAAGGGGGTTGGGGAGATAGTTCGGTAGTCTAAGGGCCTGCCTGCCAGGCTCAAGGACCCGGGTTTGATCCCTGGTACCACGTTTGGCTGTCCCTAGAATTCCAGGTACACAGTGCTGGCCACCAAAACCAGGCATGGTGGCACACAACTGTAATCCCAGTGTAGGGGAGGCTGAGACAGGAGGATCATGAATCCAATCTGTGTAGTGAGACCCTGTACCAATTGATTGATTGATTGATTGATTGATTGATTGATTAAAAAACAAATATATATGGAAGAAAAAGAAGCAAACAAGCAGCCAGCAAAGCCAGGAAGATCCCCTGAGAAGCTTTTAAGTGCAACTTGGGAGCTGGGTCTCTGCTCCCATCCTCACAGACCCTCAGCAGCAGGAGGGGGACTCCCAGCCAATGGCCCCTGAGGAGAGCAGGAAAGCGCATGTGCACCATGGCCCACCAGGCCTACAGGGCAGACCTGGCCATGAGACCCGGCAGGCCCAGCCAAGATGGAGGGAGGCTGATGGAGAGCATGATGGGGAGGGTGGCAGAAGGAGACGAGAGCAGAGTAAAGGTCATGGACACAGGTCCCTATTCCAGAACCCCTGCCCCAGCAGCAACCTATAGTTCAATTTTGGTGGGTGGGCTTTGGGTTGCTGAGATTCCTATACTCAGTTCTGATACCAGGAAATGACAGTCCCCAAGGATCAGAACTAAAATCCAATTAGAGGAGCCCAGGGTGGTGGCACCCACCTGTAATCCAAGCCCTTGAGAGGCTGAGGTAGGGGGTCATGAGAGCTCCAGGTGAGCTTGTGTGACCTAGGCAGTGCGGCGTGGTGTTGCTGCTCACACCCCTTCCTGGCAGCACCCCATCTCCTCCTTGGGGTGCCTGCGTCAAGAAATCTCAGGGCGCTGGCCCAGAAAAGAGTGCCTGAGCAGGGAGTGGAGCCCCTCTGTCCTCTCTGGGCAGCCAGCAGACAGGCCAGAGAGTCCAGAGAGATAGTGTCAGCTGTGACAGAAGCCCTCCTGCTTCTGGCTGTGGCTAGGACCACCTTCCACCGACTATTGACAGGGTTCTGCCACCCTGACTCCTTGTGCCTCTCCTCTACACATTTCTACCACACCTTCCTGAAGTCTGCTGCCTGGTGAGTCCTGAGCACCTGCTCTAAGGAAGCCCCACTTCTTGGATTCTGAACCGGAAGTCTCTCTGGGAAGTGGGTGCTTGTAAGCATCACCTGCTTTCCGAGTTGCTTGCCCAACACCTTGAGGGGTCCATGCAGGAGCTCGAGGTACACTCCCTGGCACCGGTCTGCAGGGTGCACCCTTTTCCTGCCCCAAGGAGCCAGTTGCCTCTGCCTCCTGCCTGCCACTCTCGGCCTTACAGGCAGTGGTTCCTGGCTTCCTCCTGGCTCTGATTAACCTGTACAATGTGTTCCTCTTAATGCAGAGCTGTTTTCTCATCCTCCTACTCCGCCAACTGGAAAACAGCACATAGCCCGAGGCTGCCCGAATGATGCCAGTGTCAAACGCTGAGAAACATATTTGTTTTGAGTCCTCTAAGGACGAATGGTAGACATGTAAAAATGTTTCCCTGCCTTTCTTTCAGGGAATACTTAGTTTAGAATTAACTTCTGTCAGAGAAACACAATTTTCCGCATGCAGTGTAGATGACTTCCCGCCGTTTCTATTTTGCAGGGGAAAATACCACACTGTGTTTGACACATGTGATTACAAGTTTACAGAATCTACTTATGCTTCTGCTGCTATTATTGTTTCTCTTTAGAAAAAGCTACTCATTAGAACTAAAAAGAAACCTTCTTTCAGGAAAAATAAATGAATGCAGGGAATTAGCTATTCTAGCTGCCCTGGGCTCTCAGAGGGCGTTGACCTCCACCTCGAGGCCAGTCCCTGGCTAGGGCCAAATGTCATTTCCTCTGGGAGGTCACACAGGCCACATGTTTGAGACACAGCACACACACAGACACACACACACACACACACACACACACACACACACACACACACGGCTCCCCTCAGGAACAAAAGCTTACTGAGGACAGACTCATGCTGACAGGCATTGGTGTTCAGCATAGCCACTCTGAACGCCAGTATCCATGATCACTGCAGCCTGTGCTCACCCAGTGGCAGTCAGCTCTCCTGCCCAGGAGGCTGCTCAGAAAGACGCAGCCTAGACACCCTGTCTTCCAGCCCACTGGCACCCAGGCCTTATTGTGGCCAACCTCGCCAGCAAGGAGGGGATACAGGCAGCTGTGAGAGCAGGGCCAGGGTACCACATGTCACAGCTCTTGCTTTCGGTGATGTAAGGAGGGGAGGATCAGATCCTCCACTATCCACCATGTAGACCACAAAATAGACCCAGACTTTAGTGGGCACCTGTGCCACCCAGCCCAGTGAGGAGACTTCCACAGCTGCCTTCCATAAGACCCGCGCCTGGGTTATGTCCTTTTTCATTTGTCTGTTTCAGCTGTCGTGATGGAGCCCCATAGCCTGGGCAGCTTACATAATAGACATCTGTGTCACACAACACTAGAGGCTGCAGTCTGAGGTCATTTTAGTCACTATTCCCTTCTAAGAAAAGAATACTGGATGAGCACAACTTCAAGGAGGAGTGGTTTATTTTTAGCTCGTGGTTTCAGAGGGCGCAGTCCATGGTTGGTTGGATCTAAGTCAGAAACATCATAGTGAAAGGATGATGGGGGGTGGAGACACTTTGTGGTGGCCTAGAAGCAGAAAAGGCCAGGAAACAACCCCAGGGGAGGAGTCGAGGTCTGGACACAGGGCCCCCTAGACATGTGCTTTACTTATCCTCTCAGTGTCTCTCAAGCCAATCAAGTTGGTGACCAAGATAAACCACCATTCCACAATGTATCTCTTGTCCAGTTGACACCCCAGCCTGTCTCCCTAATCTATACTTGATCTCTAAATAAAGATGATAAGAACTTCATAATCTTACCTAAGATGATGCAGTTATCCTCTTGACCTCTTGACTACCTATCAAGTATGATTTCCTTCTTTTTTTTTTGGTCTTCTTGAGACAGGGTCTTGCTATACAGTTCAGGCTGGCCTTGAACTCACTTGTGTAGCTCAGGCTGGTCTTGAACTGTCACCAATCCTCCTGCCTCAGCCTCCCAAGTGCTGAGATTACAAGCATGCACCACCACACCTGGCTGATTTCCTTCTTGAAAGTCTCAGTTCTAAGGCTGGGCATGGTAACATACACATGTAATTCCAGCACTTGGGAGGCTGAGGCAGGAGGATTGGTGCAAGTTCAAGACCAGCCTGAGCTACAAAAGTGAGCTCCAGGCCAGCCTGAACTGCATAGCGAGACCCTGTCTCAAAAAGAAAAAAAAAAAAAAAAAAAAAGTCTCAGTTCTAAAGCAAGACAAACTCCTAGCTGTGAGTCCCCATCAAACTCAACAGCAAGTTGCATGTTCCCAGTATACCATGGCACACAGGGTAAACAAGAGGCATTCCAAATGGGAGAGATGGGAATAGAAAGGAACTGGACCCCAGCAAGACCCCAAATCAGCAGGACAACCGTTGCCTCCTACAGTCCTGTTTCCAGCATCCAGGGCTCATGCTGGTGAGATGTGAGCTCTGAAAGACTTTGTTGGCCCTGCCCCTAGGGTCTTCTTACAGGTCACAATCCACATCACCTCTCACCTGGCCTGGAGCCGTCCACTACCTGGACCTTTCCTCAGCAAATATCCCACATTGCTGACATCTCTAATGTCCACAGGTTTCTAGTGCACCTTTGACCTCCCAGAGCTTTCTGCAGTGAGCTCTCAGGAGCTCCTGGCGGGAATTCCTACTCTGTGACACATAGTTTGGTTTCCCAAGCCTTCTTTGGAATCTCCATGAAATCCTGTGGCATTATAATGTTTGTATTCTGTGGCTGCAAAACCAGTATCACAAGGATAATGCCAAAAAGGGCTTCCCTTGACCTGTTGTTGCAGCAGCCTTTTGGGTGCTGGGAGGCTGAACTTAGGGAGATGAGTCTGGGACTGGGACCAGGACCCCTGGGTACTCACTTCAAAGGAAAATCACCCTTGAGCCCCTGGTGGGTGGCACTGCCCAATTCTAAGATGACCCCAGCCATCTTTCCTGTGTTTCAGCATAAAGCACTTGGCTTCTCCTTAAGGGGGCTAATCTCTTCAGCATCCCCAACTTCTGTGGCCATGATTTACATGTGGTGCTTTTCTGGCCAAAGCACAAGCTTCTCAAATCTTTGCCTCTGCGTCTTGCTCCTTATTTTCACTGTTCACATGGCTAAATGCAGCCAACAGTGCTCACACCTCCGTTTAAATGCTGTGCTGTCTTGAAATTCCCTCCACCAGATAAATTATTCCATCACCTTTAAACTCAGCCCACCACTAGGTCTCAGGACCTGGCAAACAAGACACAAGATCTGTGCCAATATGTGACACAAGTGGCCTCTACTCCAGTTCTCAGCAGAATCCCAGTTTCCATCCAAAACTCACAAGCACCATCCTTCCATCTGTCAGCTTTCCGATCTGAGCTCTGACAGTTACCCATCAGGCCCTGTCCACAGGGCTGCAGGCCTTGTCCAGCATCCCCAGCTCCTACAGACCCCTTCCAACTGCTTCTGATCTGCAGTTGGACACAGCCTCAGCCAGCCCCTCTCAGCACAAGTTTCCACATTAATCACACCTATGTCCATTGGACCTCCTTTACTTCTGCATCGATTCTCACCTGCATCTTCCTGCTCCTGCTGTGTGCCCTTGTGGTTCTCTTGGGCAGCGATGCTACCCGAGTACCTTTTGCCTCCTGTCAGGACTTTCTCCTGTTCCTCCACTTCTCACCTGCCTCTGGTGAGCTCTCACCTATGCTTCCCGACCTTTCCCAACTTTGCCACTCACCACCTGAGTTCCGAACCTCTGGTTTTGCCTACACTCCATGGGCGCGCGTAACCAGATTAGAACCTGTGACACACTTGCACTTACATGGGGGCTGGAGGATTTCTTCTGCCGTAATGTCTGCATTCCTGCATGGACTCTGGGCTCACAGTAACCTGTGCGGATGGATGAAGTTTTGTGTGGTCACTTGGCACTGAGTCCACAGCTGGCAGGAAAGGTGGACAAGGCTGCGTGGTGCTTCATATCCAAAGGCAAAGCCCATGCTCACCTCCTTGCTGCACTGAGCTCAGGGCCTCTGGTCAGTGTTACCTCGGGGGCTTCTCCGGCTTCTTTGGGGATACTGAGGCTTGAGAGCTGAAGTCGCAGCTCCCCTCTTCCACATGGGGCCCCTGAGTCCCACCTCATCCAAGGCGTTGTTACCTGTCCCCACTCACCTGGAAGGCTGCAAGCTCCTTCCTGGCCTCAGACTCCTTCCTGCTGGCTCCCACAGCCCCAGCCCTGGTCCAGAACACTCCCTGTAGTCTCATGCCTTAGACCCAGGATGGCTGAGCAAGAGGTCATTGCCCGTTCTCACAGCATGGTCCCATGGCCCCACGAGGAGCTCCCCGCCAGGGACATCCCCATCCTCATCCCAAGCCAGACCGGAGGCTGAGCCCCACTTTGTTGACAGAGCAGCTGGCTCCCAACCTATAGACTGTGCGTCGGGGCTGCTTCTGTCTCCTACTGTGCCAGAGAGTCACAGTCCATCCGCTCAGGGCTCATGACAGCAGTGCCCACAAGTGACACTTCAACATGATGCTGTTCCATGGTGTGAAAAGAGCCTGCAGTCCCAGATCAAGACTGATGGGCTCATTCCTGAGAGGTGGGATGGTCAAAAAACACCAGTGTGCCCACCACCCCACACTCTCCTGTCCTCTGCCACATACCACTGGGTGGGACTGACCACCCCTGCTTTGCAAACAAGAGAGTGGACATCAATAACAATGGCTTTGGCTGACACCCATCAGCAGGCTTGTGGTCCAGATGGGCTGAAAGGGCAACGAGAAGGAAGACCCGCTTCTGAGGAATCCAGTCTTCACCTTCACCTTGGCTGTCAACTGGCTTTCAGCGCAGACCTGTCTGTCTCAAGGTTCTGACTTGCACAGAGGCTACGGTGAGCTCCAGGCCATTGACCTCTGACTTTTGGCCAGCTCCTTTGGATCTCATTGTAGACAGCCTCTTTGTACTGTTCCCCAGTCGAGTAGGCTGGCGGCAACTGTAAGCTACTTTGTAAATCCCTCTACAGCAAAACCTCGGTTGTGGTCATAATTCATTCCAGAAACCCGCTTGTAATTCAGAGCACTTGTATATCAGAGCAAAGGTCTCCATAGGAAATAAGAGAAGCATAGGTGCTTGGTTCCACAACCTAAAAATCTTCATAGAGGAATAATTACAATACTGTAACATCATACAAGTTAGTAAAGAAAATACAAAATATAAAGAAAAGAGAGCCAGCACTCAGGAGGCTGAGGCACAAGTATTACCTTGCACTGGAGGCCAGCCTGGGCTACACAGTAAGTCCAAGGCCAGCTTTAGCTTCATAATGAGACTCTGTCACCAAAAAGAAAGAAGAAAAGAAAAATGAACAAATTCACCTGTGCTTACCTTTGAAACTGTTCCTGGCTGCTTCGAGGGAGACAAGTGTAAGGAGGGTTGATACGCAGGGCGACTTTCACTATCACTCACGAGATTGCTGTTGTACCTTTCTCATTTCACGCACCCCCCAACAGGGAGCCTACACAGTGAGACTTGCTTTTGCCTCCTCTTAATGATTTCATGGAAATGTGACAATGTGTTGTCATTAACAGACTCATTGCTCATATTGCTGCAGACGGTGGTCTTCCCTACAATTCTGCACAGTTTCCAACATTTTACACACTCCTAATCTCATGCAAAGTGAGGGATTCCTCTGTCTTTGCCGCTTCCTCCTCCTCTGCAAACTGGATCTCCATACCCACTGCGGTTCAACCATCCACAATCCCGCAGGGCAAGAAAGAAGAGAACCATTGGCTCAGATGTGATCATGTGACATTCGGCGGCGCACACTACTCACCCATGTCATAAGACATTGCTTGTCTATCAAGTGAAAACTGATTAGAAACTTTTGCTGTCTGCTAAACATTTGCAGAACAAGTTACTTGAAATCCAGGGTTGGACTGCATGTTGGAACATCTCACACTAAATCTGTTTCTCCAATGAGCACTGACTGAGCAGGAGGGCCCCTCACTCAGTGCATAAATCTGCTTGTACAGATTTTACCCACTTCCCCAGACCCACACTCAGGCGTGCAGTGACCTCACTGCTCCCAACCCCGACCGGCACAGCCTGCAGGGGTTTACTTCAGCGTTCTAATCCCCCTTGGCAAAATCAAAGGCCTCAACATCACAGAAAAGCAACACCAGCAGAAGCATCCCAGCTGCTGGGTGCTGGCATAGTCCCCAAGGACTATGCAAAATAAAACTTAGATGCCCTTAGAGTGCCTAGGAGAAGGATAGGGAGGCCCAGGCCAGGAAAGAGCCTTGGGTGGTCTGGGGGCCTGCATGGAGGACTCCGTGTAAGAAAACCCTAGAGGAGGTGGGCCTCCGCTCTTGTGTCCCTCAGGCCACCACTTGGCAGGGCGGGCCGCGCAACATATCCCAGGAGCACCCTTCACTCCACACACATGGCGCAGCCCCGTTCCATGTACTTTCTCCCATCCAAGCACTCACCAGGCTTGACCCTGATTAGTTTCAGAGATCTGATGAACTTGGTCGGGTGCCTCTGGGCAGCAGATGATTTTGCGCCTTTCTAATAAGGGGATCTGCATCTCTTTAGCTCACCTCCAAACAAAATAACATGTTGCCCAAGCTGAGGTGCCTGCTTTCTGCTTGAAAAATGAGCCACAGTCAGTACCTGGTCTCCCAGCATCTTGATCAACACAACAAGTCCTACATGGACTCGGAGCCCACCGCGGACAGGACTGGATCCCCACTTGTGAGCACCAGAATATCACCAGGAAGTAGATGCCCATGCTACTTAAGTTCTACTTCGTGTGGCTAGATCGATCATTTATGAATCTAGCGGCCTGATGAGTTTCACTAAGAACTGGCCTCCCCGTTCTGTCTAGAACACATAAAGAATTTGTAAAAATCAGGCTCTCTCAGTTCAAAGACCTAGTCCAAAAATGAACATCTGAGATGAATATACCCTGCTCAGAGGAAGAAATACAAGTGGCAAGTAAACAGATGAAGAAAATGGTCAACATCATTGGTCACACGAGAAATGCAAATTAAAATGACACTGAGTCAGTGGACCGGGCCCCTGCTTTGGCAAGCACAGGGACCATGATCTGATCCCCTATGCATGCTAGACCAGCCCCACTCCCCCAGGTGCACTCAGCTGGTGACCGAGTCTGGGCGTGGTGGTGCCTGCCTATAGTCTCAGCACGGGGGAGGCTGAAAACAGGAGAATCATTAGGAGTCTGGGCTCTGTAATGAGGCCTTGTACTAAATACATAAATTAAAAAAAAAAAAAAAAAAAAAAAAAAACAGAAATTCTATCTCACCCCAGAAAGAATGGCTAACATCAAGAAGTTAGCCAATAACAAATGCTGCAGAGGCTGTGGTGAAAAAGAACCCTTTGCTACTGTTAGTGGAAGTGCAGACTGGTATGACTACTATGGAAATCAGTGTGGAGATTTCTTAAAGAGCTAGCATTGAGGGGCTGGGGAGATAGCTCCGTGGCACAAGTGCCTGCCTGGCAAGTGCAGGGTCATGAGTTTGAACCCTGGTCCCACCAAAAATAAATAAATAAATAAATAAATAAATAAATAATCTAGCACTGGCGATTCCATTTAAGCTAGCTATTCCCCTCCTGGGTACTTTTCCAGAAGAGCTGAAGAGCTCATATCACAGTGATGTATGTGCACCTATGTTTATAACAGCTCAATTCGTCATAGCTTAAATCTTGGAAGCAATCCAGTTGCCCATCAACTGAATAATGGATATTGTGATATTTTTACACAATGCAATTTTATTCAGCTATAAAACAGGATAAATTTGAGTCTTTTGTCAGTAAATGGATGCAACTAGAGAGAGCATTCAGTGAACTCTTAAGCAAAATAAATCAGACCCGCATGTGCAGACATCACATTGTGCCCTTCTGGTGAGAACCTGAAGGAGAAAATGCAATCTTAAGGGTACAATAGACCCTGAGAACAGGGAATGAACTCATTCAAAAGGAAAGAGTCACTGACAGGAGGGGGAAGGAGTAGGGGAAAGAGACTGACCTATGTGTGTAAGCAGGATGGCTTGGACAACTCTCCTGTGCATTGCTGCTGGTCTAAGGAAACAAGCAGATAATCCTTCATTTGTCTTGTCTCCTTGTTTCAATTGTTTGTACTTTTTCTCTTCTTAATTTCCTATACACGTTCCTTTTTCTTTCTTCTTCCAATTTTACATGCTTATCTGGCAATATGAATAACTGGCTAGAAGATAGCACTATGTATTACAGAAACACTGTAAAATTTATATTACTTTGTTGAGTGAAATTCAGCATCACTTTTTTTTTTTGTCTTAATACTATTTTGTACTCTTTTAAAAATTAAAAATGAAAAAAAACCCTGGCCTCCAGCTCTCTGAGAATCTTTTCCGCTTCGCAATGGCCCTGCTGTGCCTGGCGTGGTGGGAGGGGAGAGGACTGAGTGTACAGATCTCACAGTGCTTCTGCTCACTTCTCTGCTGATGTGCTGGGCAGTGGCAGATACTTGGCTTCCCTTCCTCAGCCGGCGCTGTGCTGACCAACAGTGGACGCTGCAGGGAGCGCGCATCAGTGCTGAGAGAGCTCCTTTGGGGACATTTCAGGGAGATCAAGTCAGGGACAGTCGTGGAGTGTGGTGGATCCCCCTGCCCTGGGCTGGCAGACCTGGTGGGAGACCAGCCGACACTCCACCCACTCCTCCCTATCTACCTTTATCTTACATGTCCCTAACCTCATTTAGTAGAGGTGAGGTGGCCGGGAAAACCCGGGATTTCCTCCACCTCATGCTTGGCAGGGGCCTGGAGGGTTCCAGCCCCACCCTACCCCACTCCCTCGAAGCCAGTGCTGAGGCATCTGTGGCATTTGGACTTCTCTGGGGCACTTGGCTCCCATAGTGTTGGGGCTGGAGATTCAGACCGTGAGGGGAGCAGCCAGCAGGAATGCAGTGGGAGCTGGTGTCAGGTCTTGAGTCTGAAGTCTGCAGGCAACTGAATGTAGCAGGAAGCGTACCTTGTGACCAGAAGGGAAAACTGTCTGTGCTCCTCACACCTTCCAGTGAGGGGCTGAGGGGCACCCTCACGGTGCAGGGCTGCTGTGTGGACTCCCAGTCCGCTGATGTAAACATTAATCTCAACGTTAAATGCCTTCACAGTGCACCTAAACTGACATCCAACTCAACAGTGGGGCTCTGTAGCCTCACCAAGCTGACCCACAAAATCCCTATTGTAAGAACTCAGATAAAAGATAGATATAGCCCACATCTGGAGCTCCAGCAGCCACTTTGTGGCTAGGATGAACGAAAGCTGAGGGAAGGCTGAGACAGACAGCAAGCGCCAGTCTTTTGCTTGTATATCCAGTCCTCCCAACACATTATGTGCGCTTTGGGGCCTGCGCCAAAAGGTGACACCACAAAAACTGCAGAATACATGCAACTCTCCCATCAGGGTGACCTTTCAGGTGTGGCTTTTTTTGTGTGTGTCTCTTTGAGACAGGGTCTCACTATGCAGTGCAGGGTGGCTTTGAATTCATTTTGTAGCCCAGGTTGGTCTCAAACTCGCACTGAACCTCCTGCCTCAGCCTCCCAAGTGCTGGGATTACAGGCATGCGCCACCACGCCCAGCTTTTTCAGGTGTAGCTTTCCTCCCAACCACTGTGCTCAGCTGGGGTCCCTCATAGATGGGGAGGACCTGGGGTCGACTCTCCACCCCTGCCCAGAGGCTCCATGGGGAGGGGATGCCGATGACAGGCTTGGCTGGCTGATGCTGGCACCTAGGAAGAATCCATGTGTCCCTAGGGAGTGGTCAGGAAGGAGGCAATAGTGATACCGTGAAGGCACCCTTGCTCACACCTGCACCCTCTGGGCGCCCTGCACGGGGATGCCAGCTCCACTTGCTAGTAAATCTGAGTGTGCTCTTTCTGCAGTAAGGAGCGGCACCAGGGCCGGCCTGGCAGAGACATAAGCGCAGTAGCTAACTGGCTGTGCGCTGCTCTCCGGGAGAGCGGCGCCGGTTCTGTCAGGGTGGCAAATTCATGGCACCCCTCCCTCCAATCCAAGCAGTGTGGCTCCAGCCACAGAGTCTGTTCAGTGGACCTAGACTGCCCTCTATGGACACTGGGCTCCCGGCCACTTGGCCCCGCCTCTTCCTCCAGTGAGATAGGCAGCTGCGCATGAACGCAGAGACATGAATGTTACTGCCTGCGTGGCTGGTCTGTGGCCAGAAGGGGTGTCATCCTCTCCTGTCCCCCAGCCACAGTGCCTGTGGGGCCACACTGGCTGTCTGCTCCCATCAGAGCTGGATGTAGAGAAGTGGACTCTGCCAAGCCTGCCAGGGACTTCAAGCTCACAGAGTACAGGGATTGGGGCTCCCAGGGGACATCAGGAAGAGGCTTTTCCCCTTGCCAGTGCCACGTGGAGAAGATCCCACAGCAGCAGCTGTGAGGTCACTGGAGGAAGACACAGCCGCAGGCGCCCACAGCACAAGATGCAGGGGGCCAAGATGCCGGGTGCTCCCTCCGCACCTCCAATTCAAGTTTCTACCTGGGACAGGAGGGAATCACCAAGCTGGCTGGGGATCTGCAGTCCGCACCCTGAGCAGACACCTCCTGGGGCGAATACTGAGAACAGCAGAAAGAACCTGTGCAGAAGCCGCAAGCCAGCAAGGGCTGCATCCCTGGGCTGACAGCTAATTTGCTGGTCGCAGGGTGGGGTCTCAGGGCATGGCCAGAAGGGTCCAGCTTTGTGTCAGTGACACTTACTCAATGGGAAGGGACTTGCAACACTGTTTCAGAAGAGTTTCTGTCCCTGAAGAGTGCTGGGCACAGCAGCGCAGCAGGCTGGTGACGCTATCACCTGGTACCAGCAAGGTGCCATCCCTCCAGGAGTCTTGGCCCTGTGCATCTTGCTCTGGTTCTGGGTGGGGGTCATCCCCACCTTTCTGGCCAACAGCACAGGACAGGAGAAGCTGGGAACCCTATAGAAGCCAGACCTGTCCCATCCCTGTCCCATGTAGCCCTGGAGAGAGACAGATGGCAGTGTGTTCAGGCTCCAGACCTCTCCAGGAGCAGCCTCTCTGCGCCAGCCCAGGCCCAGCCCTCCGTGACCTTCAGACCTCTCCACAGTGGCTGGGAATGACCCTGGCCTCACCCTCAGCCCCCAGTCCAGCGCAATCCAGTCTAGCTTAGCCCTAGGGGTTGGGGACAGTGCAGTTGGGATGGCTCCCCATACCTGGAGGTGTAGACACTATGGGAGCCCTTAAGGCTCCACAGTCCCAGGTAAGGACACCAGCCAAGGACTGTCCTGCCTAGCAAGGTGACTGACACAGAGGAGACTCCCAGGGCTGCTTCAAGAATTTGCTGCTTTCTGCACCATGCCCCATCTGCAGCCTGCTGTCCCTGCTCATTGGTGACCATGGCCTGAAGGGGCCAAGTACGGAGGCGCCTGAGCTGCAGGATGTGTACCAGGGGCTCCTGGCCTAGACGTCGTTGCTGTGGACCATGCCCTTGCCTGGCAGCTAGTAGGCAGCAGTGAGTTCTGAGCCGTGGTGGAGACAGGCTGCCAACAGAGTGACCCAAGAGTCCACAGCTGTGTTGCAGATGGTGAGACCCTGGGGGCAGAGGACAGCCAGGTGTGGCCCTGGAGGCTTTGAATTATGGGAACCCCAGGGGCAGTAGAAGGTGGCCATCTATACACTGGTCATCTCAGACCTTGAACCCCAGCTGCTCCCTATGGGAGCTAACTGGTTAGTGGGTAAAGCTCTACCCAGGGGGGCTTAGCTTCCCAGGGACGGGAGGCCAGCCCAAGCCTATCTACAGCTCAGCCCTCCCTGCAAACTGCGGAATGGCAGTCACCTCTTTCTCCCTGGTAAGGCTTCAGTACCTCTGTGTGTTCCTCGCTGTGGGGCAGCTGTCCCCTGCAATCCCCCAAGGTGGGTTTCAAAGTTCAGAGGCCCAAGGGCCTTATGCAATCCTAGCACTCAGGGCTGAGGCGGGAGGATCGCTGATATTCAAGGCCAACCTGAACTATTTAGTAAGAACCTGTCTCAAAAAAAACAAACAACAAAGTTACACACTTTAACCTTCTCGTGCTGAGTCCCCACCTCCAATAGAACCTTAGAGTGTGAACACTGGCAGCACCACCACGTGCAGATGGCAGTGTTTCTAGCTGAAGCCCGGAGAATCTCAGAGGGGACACGGTGGACACAGGCAGCCGGGATGGGGTTTGGCTGTGGCACACACGCGAAGCCTCAGCTTCTCCAGCTGCTGCGTCCTGACAGCATCTCCGCGGAGGGTGTGTCGTCAAATGCTTGCTGTCAAGTTGCTGGAAATTATGTTTTCTCCCGGGTTTTGTCACCAACTTGATACATAATTAGGTTCTTTTGTTTTTTGCTTGTTTTCAATTTCCAAGTTCGTGGTTTCTTTTTTTGGCTTTAATTTTATTCTTTGTTTGCACGAAACATAAATGATTGCAAAGCAGCCTCTGTAGGAGCAGCCTCTCTGCGCCAGCCCAGGCCCAGCCCTCCGTGACCTTCACTGACTGCCCTGACCTCTCGAGTGCCTCCTGCAGACGTGAGTAGACATACTGTATGTCTATGCACGCACAGTCCTAACTTGGGCCACCTTGACTGCAATACGGTGGTCCTCAGTGACCAAACCACCCTGCTCACACGTCTTGGTCTGCACAGGTGTGAGCTGTAGGCAGGGGCTTGCAGGTGATCCGGCTGGCAGCTGGGACTCTGGTTTTTCCATGTGGCAGTGGTGTGGGGCAGCTCAGTGGCCTGGTGACAAGTGGCCAAGGAGGGTTGGGCAGTCACTGACCACCTTTGGTGGCTGTTGTGCTTTGTGTGTAGTTGTCCCCCCAAAGCTTCATGCAGTCACTGAAGTGTGGTTCTAGAGTCTGTGATTAATTCAAAGGCAGGGATTATGGGTGTGAGTGCTACACCACCCTGTGGCAGATAGCCTGAAGGCAATGGAAGGCAAGAACAGAGGCTTTCCTCAGCCACTGCTGCTGCAGCTCCTCCCTTAGTGTCTTTGCTGATAGCTGTTTTCTGCCACTGTAAACTACTGCCCTCTGCCATTGGAACCAGTCGAGTATGGAGTGAAACCTCCGCTAACTGTGAGCTAAGTAAACCTTTCCTTCCTTCATTTTGGGTGTCGGGTATTTTGTCCCAGTGATAGAAAAGTAACTGAGGCAGTGGCCCAGGTTCAGACCCAAATGTGTCCAGCTGGGAGGGGCAGTGACACAGACACCTGGGGACATGGGCAGGGGGTACTGCCGACTCCTGCTGCACCTAGCTCTCTTCTTTCTCCACATCATACAAACTGAGCTTCTCAGAGGTACATCCTCCTTTGCATAACAGCACAGGGTAATCACCAATCGCTCTGCATATTTTAAAACAGATTTTAAGCAGCAGATCCAAGTGGGATGCATACCCTTAATATCAACATTCTGGGAGGCTGAGACAGGAGAATCACAGCCCAGCAGGCCAATTTAGTGACTTAGTGAGACCATCTCAAAATATAAATGAGCTGAGGATATAGCCCCGTAGGAAGGCCCTCAGCTCATTTTCAGTATTACAAAAGCAAATAAAACAAAACTGTGGTTGCTGGCTGAGGGGAAATGCATGTGCCTTCTAATCCCCCTTGTGGACCATGGTGGGCACGCTGCTCTTTTGAAGTAGCTGGTTCTCCCACAGGCAGGCACGCTAGCGTGAGATGCATCTATGCCGAGGCTGCAGCATGGTCAGTGGATGTGGTCAGCCAGGATTCAACCTGGGGTGTGCACCACTGGCCCCTGGATAGCTGGTGGTGATCACAGCCTCTCAGACCATCCATGTGGCCTTCCTGGGTGGAGAGGGCCCAGGTGGGAGCCTGCTGTGTCCTGACAGCCTGGCCTCTGGGTGGTGAGGAGTTCTTAAGCACTACATCGGGCCTGGAGTTGCACACGATACCCACCACCTTCCCATGGTGTGCCATAGACGTCTCAAGGGTGCTGGCTGCCCTCCGGGTGGCTGTCTCTGCAGGGTGCATCTTACTGTTCACATCCAGTGCCATGGGCTGCACTGTGCCTGGTTGGGTCCGCTTCCTCAGCATGCCCCAAGCATAAGCTCTCTGCTGCCTGTTTCTGGGATGAATGCCTCCTCTTGTTGCTGGGCTTGCTTTGTTGGACAAGCCCAGCACAGTGCCAGGCTAGAGAGGCCAGGCAAAGCCTGTGCTGCTTCCAGGGGGAACCGAGGCCACTGGGATTCAGTAGCACAGCTGGGCAGGGCTAGCCAAGCACTGGGCACAGTGCCCCGGGACACCCATAACTTATGGATGCCATGTTCCCACAGAGCATGAATACTGCACTAAAGCCTCCATTTGTCATTTGGGCTGAACATCTTTGATCTTATGCAATATAAATTACGTTTTGTAATGGCCCACTCGCCATGGTCTTTTGGGGAAATATTGTTTTCAGCAAGAGAAAGCAAATTGCAGGTGCCCCAGAGGGGCTCCCACTCGGCCAGGAAACACATTTAATCTGACACAGTCACTCTGATGATCTCCCCTGCTATCTTTTATTGAACGCAGAGTGAGGCTACACATCCAGTGGAGTGTGGCGATGTCCTCGTGCAGAGTGGCAGATTCGGGTGGGGGCTTCTGAGAGGACAGCAGCCAGGTGGGGGAGGGGGTACAGGGGCTGCAGAAGGCTGGTGGCAGCTTAGCCAAGGCCCAGCTCAGCCCCAAGGGCAGCACGGACCCCTGGGCACTGCCAGGGAGACACAAAGGCCTGCCAAGCACACTGCACCCTGGTGCTTTGTATCTGAACATTCAAGGGAGCCTGGAGGCCACTAGTCATTCCTGCCTCAACCCTGTGTACATACACAGGGGGAAGAGACAGATCCCCAGGAAGCCCAGGATGGATCCACCTGGCTGCCCTGGAGGTCTCCCTGTGTCCCCTGTAGACCCTGGCTCTGGGTCCCACCTGCCTGGTGACCAGGAACCCAGGGTGGCCAGGGCAACAGCACAGCGCTGCCTAGGATGGAGGTCCGGGTAGCCGAAACAGGAAGGGCACTCACTGCTCACACAGCCCGACCCCCTGTGGGTGCCACTCTGTGCCTGGGCGAGGACAGGAAAAATGAAAGGTGGCAGGGGGGACAGCTGATATGTGGAGGCAGAGCATGGGGGGTGGTTGTGCCAAGAGTATGGCTCCAGGGAGGAGGTGGCCGCTGGGCAGAACCCATTGGGAGCCTTGGAGCCAGGGGTCAGGACAGTGCCTCTCTCTCCCCTTGCTTGCTCAGGACAGGCTGCCCCTGGCCATAGCTAGGGTCCCACAGATGGCTCCTGGGACCTCCAGTGGTTCCTTGCAGATTTCAGGGGTAGGAGCCAAGACAAGGTTCTATTTGCACTCACCAACAACTGTAGGGAGCTGGACGTGGTGGCTCACGCCTATAATCCCAGCACTTGGGAGGCTGAGGCAGGAGGATTGGTGCAAGTTCGAGACCAGCCTGGGCTACAAAAGTGAGCGCAGGACCAGCCTCAACTGCAGAGCGAGACCCTGACTCAAAAAGACAAAAAAAAAAAAAAAAACAACAACAACAACTGGAGGGGCTGGAGGTGCACTCGTGTGTACCACAGGTGTTACACGGTGCATCTGTGCATGGTGTGCATGTGTGTGCATGTGTGTGTGCATGTGTGTGTGTATCCATATTTGCATGTGGTGTGGAACAACCAGGAGAAGAGAGGGTCCAGGATCACACTGCATTCACACACAGCCTGGAACACATCGAGCGCACAACCAGACTAACTTTGTGAGATATCCAGGCATGAGGCCTGGATGGGGCCCAGCAATGGGTCTAGTGGGGCAGGAGGAGATGGGGACTCTTGTGGCTGCTTGGGTCCATGGGCCTGGCAAGGGTGGGCTTTGGTCCCTGGCCCAGCATTCCCCTCCTGGTGGCAGATAGACAAGACGTCCCCGTCAGTTCCCAGCACGTGGACAGTGCAGTAGGGTCTCCATTCATACCTGGTGAGGCAGAGTGGCCAGGAAGCAGGCTGGACACCACAGGGTGCAGCTGATGGGGCATTGTGCACTGCAGGCAGTCGTACTTCCAGAGCAGGACCAGCCCACTTGCCCTTGGCATCACAGGCCACCAGCACATGGCCCTTCAGGCACTGTGAAGGAGAGCCCCAGAGATGCTTCAACTCAGAAAGCAGCAGTGCTCGCAGCCTGGCCAGCAGGTCCCGCAGACCCCGCGAGGGAAGTGGAACCACCTCCCCTCGCCAAGGTTCCTGACACAAAGTCATGCAGACGAGGGGCTGGCACATGCGGTGGGTCACGAGCCACCAACAGAACAAGCTGGACAGGGTCAAAATCCCAGAGCCTGTGGAAGCTCCTCCTCTCTCCCACAGCGAAGGGGCCTTGAGATCATTTCTCCAGACTCAGGAAGAGTCTTCCTACAAGTGCCCACCTGACTCCAGGCCATGCTGCCGGCTAAACCAGAGTGCAGCCTGTGCCTTTCTTCCACACTGTAGGGCCCATGGGTGCCAAGGTCAACAGCCCCAGCACAAGAACTATCATTGCTCTCAGGGACCCTGGAGGGCTGGAGGGAGCAAAACAGGGTCCTGCGGTGGGGTGCAGGGCACCTGCTGGGCACACTGGCTGAGAACTGACCTCCCTTAGAGGCAGGGAGTTGACAGGGCTAGGGATGGAGAGCCACATGGCACATCTTCTCCGGTGTGAACCTGTCTCCTCCTGCTCCTCACCCTGCCCTTCTCTCCCAGAAAGTGCAGGGCGATGGAGTCCAGGACCTCTGCGGTCACTTCACCACTGCCTTTGCGTCAACACAGGCCCACAGGAAAGGACAGGCAGGGTCGCAGGTGCCGTGAGCGTCTCTATGTGAGGCATACACACACACCAGTGCACCTTCATCTACCTGCTCTCTGGACTCCAGGCCTTCACAGCTGAACGAGCAGGTCCCTGGCTGGTCTGGGATATGAGGCAGGCACAGGAATAAATGGGGTCTGCAGGGGCAGATGGCAGGGCCCAGAAAGGCTGAAGATTTCTCGGAAACATAGAGCACCAGCACCCACGGCTGCTCAGCCTTGCCTAGGGTTCCGAGAGCTCTTCTGTCCCTCTGGCCAGCCCATAGCAGCTGAGATTGGACGCCATGGGAGGATAGCAGGGGATGCCCAGCACCGGCAGGTTATGATCTCTGCCAGGGTGACACAGGTCTCCGACACTCCGGTGACGCAGTGGAGCCCAGCAGTGCATCCTGCCGCCGGGGCCTGGATGCTGACTCACGTTTAACCATGGAGAGAACACAGAACACTCTGCACCCGCAGCTCCAGCGCTTCCTCCCAGCCTCACTTCCTCTCACCACCTGCCTAGTAGCAAGGAAAGGCCTCAGAGATCCCTGAGAGTAAGTCCTACCCAGCCAATAGTCCTGGATGAGCCTGGATGAGCACCGAGCATGGAACACTGCACTCCCAACGCTCCATCAACCCCTGCTGGCTGCCACCAGCAGAGCCCTGAGGTCAAGGTCCCCAGAACTGGGGTGGAAGTTGGCTGACCCCACACCTGGCATTAGTGATCACTCATCTGGCTGCTGCCAGCCTCCAGCCCTGCAGACCCTGGTGTCTACCACAGCCTGGAATGCGG
>PVJA010017652.1:0-41303 GCA_004027025.1 Myocastor coypus | reverse complement strand
AAAAAAAAAAAAAAAAAAAAAAAAAGCAAGCAAGCAAAGAAAAACGGAACATAGTGGCATGTCTATATTTTCATCTACGCTGTGGCTGAGGCAAGAGGATCGCTTGAGCCCCGAGTTTGAAGCCAGCGTGAGCAGCATAGTAATAGTCCATCTAAAAAAAAATAAAAAAAAAAAAAAGGAAAACAAAAACAAAAAAATTAAAAAGCACCTTTCTGTCCATAAAATCAAAAGCATTCCAGAGGCAACTGCAAGCCCAAATCATCTCACATCTTTAAGAAATGAAGAAGGAAGGGCTCTTGCCGGCTTTCCTGTTCTCTGGGACTGACAGATTGGAGAAGTTACGGTATTGTGGCAGAGGTTGGGACAGTTTGGCCTCTCCGAAAAAACTGAGTCACTGTGAAATCACACTTGTCTCCGAACCTCAGTCACTGATCAAACTTGGCTCTGAACTGCTTGGCTTCCCGGGAAGGTGGCTGGGATATAACTGCAGGCCACGCCCACAAGCCGGACACCCAGTAGACTGGGAATCCAGATCTCTCAACAGGTGCCTCGACCACCTGGCTCCATCCAGGTGGCTGCGTCCTTGGACACCGCTCAAGCAGCCCTTTGCACTCACATTTCGAACTTTAGGTTTAATAAACTCATGTCCTGAAATAATCTGGAGCGGTAAGCAACTACTTCCACTTGGGGGTGCACCAGGAACCCACAGGGATCCTTTCGGCCTGACCTGCAGGGCGTCCTGGGGCCGCCTTTCCCCTACAGCTTCTCCCACCCTCTCAATGAGTGGGAGGACCGCGCAGCAGAGGCGGTGAGCCAATCGCGCCGCAGACCACAGCGAGCTCTTGCATCTTGCAGCTGGTGGTGTGTCCCGCCCTTGAAAATTACCAGCACTCGTTGCTCTTGCCTTGGGGATCTCCCCAAAGCTTTGCTTCCGCCCAGTTGCTGGGTATCCCCGGCCCCAGCTGACTGTCTCCGCCCACTGCGCTCATCTTGAAGCGCTAGGCTGACCCGGGAGCAAGCGGAGGTGGACCCGGAATCGAAGTCCAGGCGTCGCGGAGCCTCGGGAACCCAGAGCCCCACCCGGGGGCGGGACCGTTCGGTCTGGTTCTCTAGGAGTCGGAGCCCTGGATCCCACAGCTCTTTCTGCGCGGCCGCCTTGATTGTGATTAAGACGGCTGCCCGGGCACCTAGTCATGTCGTCCTGCACCCGCGTGGCGCTGGTGACTGGGGCAAACAAGGGCATTGGCTTCGCCGTCACCCGTGAGCTCTGCCGGCAGTTCCCGGGGGACGTGGTGCTCACGGCGCGGGACGAGACGCGGGGCCGAGCGGCGGTGCAGCAGCTGCAGGCCGAGGGGCTGAGCCCGCGCTTCCATCAGCTGGACATCGACGACCTGCAGAGCATCCGCGCCCTGCGCGATTTCCTACGCAGGGAGTACGGTGGTCTCAACGTGCTGGTCAACAACGCGGGCATCGCCTTCAAGAGTAAGTGCAGGGCGCGAGCCGGGATGCGAGTGTCCCTGGGGTGCTCCGCGGGTGCAGAACTGTGAATCGCAGACACCCCAGGAATGACAGCGCGAGCACCAGTCCCTGGGACGCGCCCATCTGCCAGCCGGGCTGGGCGGTTTCACTCCCCCGCGGCCTGTGCGGGCCTGTGCGCCGTCCGCCCAGGCCCTCCCGGACTTTCAGCTGGGGCTGTTTGTGAGAACCCTGGCCTCCTGGGAGCAGACCACGCCTTGCTAAGTCATCGGGCTTAGGTTTCATCCAAGAACCAATTTCCCCCCTTGAAGGGTCTCCAAGATCACCATCGGCTTTCTCTTTCCGGGTGAATCAAGGACGCATTCTGCGATGCCTGCAGCGCTTTGCTCTGGACAGGAAATCGCGTAGCTGAGACCCAGCTAGCTTACGCTTGCACCCGAGTGCGTTTTTATACTTCGTTGCTTGGAGGCCTTGGATAGGCCCTGGGGAAAAAAAAAAAAGGAAGTGAGCCATTTCTGACTCCACGAGGCTTATGTGTATTGACAAACACCAGCGTGGTTTTAAGAAGCAGCTCCCCAGGAAAGAAAAATGAAGGCGATTTCTCATTCTAACAACTGCCCCATTAAGAAAGTTAACTAAGCTCCCATGTGCTGGGACTGGAGAGAAATCAACAAGCCAGCTGCTTCCTTACCAGATAGTGAGGGGGAGACAAGACTGTAGGAGGCCTTTGCAGTGCAGAATTCCCGGCCTTGCAGGGATCCTGGTGTCCCAGGCTTCCTCCCTCTGCACCTCCAGCTCTGCCTGTGAGCTTTGGGGAGCTGAGGTGACAACCTTTGGTGGCCTTGAGCCCTGAACAACAGGTGAAGGAGGCTGTGTGCTCCAGGAGCCTTGCTCCTCAAAGTGGGGACCCCACCCACATCTGGGACACTCCTTGTCGAGGCTTTATTCTGCCACCTGCCCTAGGTGCCACCTGCACATTCATGGCTGAGAAGCACTGGCCTCACCAGGTGGCTGTAGCCTCACCCATAAGAAACGGGTCCAGCCAGAACGCTGTGTGTCCACGGGCCTTGCAGTGATGCTGACGCACACTGAAGGCAGGGAACACTGCCTGCTGGGTTGACTTTTAAAGTTCATTTGTTTTCCAGGCTTGCTGGCTCCCACTTGTAACCCCAGGACTTGAGAGGCTGAGGCAGGGGAAATGATGCAAGTTTGAGGCCCCCCAGGGCTATGCTGTTGAGTTTGAGGCTATCCTAAATATATAGACAGACCCTGTCTCAAAAAATTAGGCTAGCTTGTTTTGTTAATTTGTTATCTACTGAAAGCCAGGCGTGAATTTCAGGGGGAAATTCATGATTCTTTTTGTCTCCTCTTTTTGAAAGTAGATGACCCGACGCCCTTTGACATTCAAGCTGAGCTGACACTGAAGACAAACTTCTTCGCCACTAGAAACGCCTGCACTGAGTTACTGCCCATCATAAAGCCGCACGGTGAGTCCAGAGTGTCATCACACTTATGGTTTGGGAAGGAGGACAGGGCTGTGCATGAATCCCCCAATGCTGCCATTTCCTTGTGAAGGGCAAAATAGAAGATAGCTTTGTTTTCTCCTCATGTTTAGCTGCTCATGTGAATCCTGGGGTCCATGTCTGGACCTCAGTTCCCAAGGATAAGATATACAAGTCTGCAGAGGCCTTTGGCTCCCACCGGCCTCAGGGAGTCCTTCTCCAGCCCTGTAGGGATGGAGCCACCTGACTCCTCCAGGAACCTGGGATGGCATCTGTGCTAGGGTGAAACTCTGCCTGCATTCTTCTCTTTGGAAAATCTACAAGGGATTCTCTTTTCTTTTATACAGGTGTCTCACTGTGTAGTTCAGGCTGGCCTGGAACTTACTGCATAGCACAGGCTGGCTTCCAACCCAACAATCTTCCTGTCTTAGCCTCCTTAGTGCTGGGATTTAGGTATGTACCGCCACACCTGCCCAGCACATTCATTTTGTTCAATACTGGGGATTGAACTCAGGGTCTTTGCCCTGAGCTATGCCTAGCCCTTTTCTGTTTTTGAGAGAGGGTCTTGCCAAGTTGCCCAGCCTTGAACTTTAATCCTTCTGCTTCAGCCTCTCAGAGTGCTAGGATTACAGGTATGCACCTCCAGAAAAAGTGATATTCTCTGTCTAACATTCTGAATATTAATACTTTTGCATGCAAAAATGTTTTAAGTCTAAAAAGGTGTGTGGTGGGAGCTGCCTTTGGCCTGCTCATCCACTTACTGCAAGCCTCCACAGACCTCTTGATCTGCTCTCAGCATGATGAGGTCAGAGGAGCCCAGCAGGCTGAGTTGTGGATGCTGGGCAGAGGAGGCCTTTGGCCCAGGCTTAAGATCTCCATGGCAAGGAGATAGAGTTCATAAATGGAACTCAGCAAATAGATACGCACATTTGCACACCCCTTTCTTTACATAGAAGGTGAGGTTTATTTATTTGAAATTAGAAATGTCTTGTATTCCACCTTGCTTTTTAATAAACATGCTACATTTTCTTTTCCCTATTTATTTATTTTTTATTACTTTTAATAGGCAATAACAATATGATAGTTTCTTTTTAAAAATTTTTTTATTATTTTTTTTCTTGTTTCAGAACTTTTGTTTGTTTGTTTATTTATTTATTTTTATGGCCAGCTCAGCGTGCACTGAGGGCTGGGCTGGTGTAGCATGTGGTACCAGGGATCGAACTGTGGTCCCTGCAGCCGCCCAAGTTTTCCCAAACAGGCGCTTTTAGACCACTGAGCCACCCTCCCGGGCTCCTCAATATGATAGTTTTAAAACACATTAGTAGTACATCTGCAGCTGGGCATGGTGGCTCACACCTGTAATCCCAGCACTTGGGAGGCTGAGACAGAAGGATCGGTGTGAGTTTGAGACAGCCTGGGCTACAAAAAGTGAGCTCAAGGCCAGCCTGAACTGCATAGTGGGACCCTGTCTCAAAAAGAAAAAAATATAAAAAATAGTAGTACATCTGCAATAATTGACACATTGCATAGTATCCTCATAATAGTTTTACAGAGCACAGGGTGTGGACATGATACATTTTCTAATTGATATTGGTAAGGAAAGAAAAAATTTATTTTCTTTGAACTGAGAGGAAGTAGTTGTGTACATAGTCCAATGTTTCATAATTGCTTTGGGTTACCAGTGAAACTGGCAATGTTGGAGACTGTTGATTTAAGCCTCTTACAGCTCATCACACTAACATAGTTCTGCGTTTTATGCCTTGTAATTAAGCTTTTCTGCTGGGTGATCAAAGGCAAGTTAAAGCAAGACTTGTATAACAAAACATTCATCTTTTGTAACTTCCAAGGTCAAATCCTCTCAGGATTAACTTTGGAACCATGTACAGTGCTTTGTAGAACTGCTGTCAGTGTCAGCCTTCAGGACAAGTCACGGCCATTGCTTGACCAGTTTGCTTTCTGTGAAAGCCCAAGAGAATGTTTTTTCTCTAGGTGACTCTCCTTAGACACACCATACTTCATTTATCCCTTTCCTCTGAGATCCCATAATCTCCTTGACCAGAAAATTTAGGACACCACTGAGTTATAGGATGTTACAGCACAGGTTCTCTTATGTCCTGAGTCCTCACTGACCTTGAAGGGCTAGGGCCAAAATGTTGGCTATCCTCATAGCCCTTCTTTTTCTCCAATTTTTGGTCTGTTAACTTACATTCTCAACCCTCTAGCAGAGAAGATTCATGATACTATTACTCTATAACATAGGTAATTGAGCTTAACATCACTGTCTTTCTGAATATCAAATACCCTTGACTTTGCTTGAAATTGATATTTTCCATCAATCATTGATATTCTAATAAATCTCTATAGAATTTGATAAAAGCAGTTACACATTTTTCCGCAGACATTTAGAAATCCAAGGATGTACAAAATTGTAGCCTGTCAAGCCTATGGCATTTTGCCCAGTCTCTTACTCTCAATACCCTTTTTTGTTTTTTAGAGTAATGTTTGCCCCCTTGCTTTTTATTTATTTGGGTTATTTGTTTTGAAATGAGATCTTGCCATGTTTCCCAGGCTGACTTCAAGCTCCTGAGCTCACACAATCCTTCTGGCTGAAGTTCCAGACTAGCTGAGATGAGTGACAGGAGTGTACCACCATGCCTGGTGCTGCTTGCTGTTTGTTTTTTGTTTGCTTGCTTGTTTGTTTGTTTGCTTGTTTGTTTTCTCTCTCCATTTCCCACATGGGCCTCTAAATTAGGACAGAAACTTTTCATGTTCTCTTTATGGCTATATAGTACTCCAATGTAAAAACACTTTTGCCAAGTTATAGGAGCTCCTCTCTCTGACAGGTTTCATAATCATAGACCCTGAGAGCCAGCTTTCGTGGTGGCACAAGCTTGCAATCCTGGTACTCTTAAGAGGCACAGGCAGGAGCATCAACAGTTTGAGTTCAGCCTATATAACTTAGCAACTTAGGGAAACCCTATCTCAAAAGGAAAGAGAGCAATACACCTCTGTGCAAGGTTTCTGGGATCAAACCCCAGCACTCCCCAAAATCTATCTGTCTGTCTGTCTGTCTTTCTCTTTCTTTCTTTCTTTCTTTCTTTCTTTCTTTCTTTCTTTCTTTCTTTCTTTCTATTATGGCCGGCTCAGCCTGCCCTGTGGGTGGGGCTGGCACAGCATATGATGCCGGGGACCAAACATCGGTCCCTGCAGTTGCCTAAGCTTGTCTAAGCAGGCACTTTAGACCACTGAGCCATCTCACTGGCCCTCAAAAAATTTTCTTCTCAGCTGCACAATATTTCAAAGACCTCGTGTTGTTCCAGCTCCGCATTACTGAGATGGCAGTGGAGGCCCTGAGAACAGAGCACAGCCAGGGCAGCAGATCGGGAAATTCTCCTGGTTTCTTCACTCACCACTCAACCAAATGCAAATATACAGAGAAACAAGGATGAGGGCATCACACAGCTGCACAGGGGAGTGCATGGAAGGCTTACGGGAAGGTGGACTTGGGGGACGGACTCAATGTCCTTAATCAGTAGTGTGGCCTGACTCCCCAAATGGGAATCTCCAGTTTAACTCACAAGAATAATATTTGAAACTTTTTTTTTTTTTTTTTTGAGGTACTAGAGATTGAATCCAGGGCTTTCACCATGACCTACATCCCCGGCCCTTTTTTTAAATTTTGAAATCGAAGTCTCACTAAGCAGCTAAATTGCCCAGACCAAACTTCAACTTGCCCACTCTAGGAGGCTGAACCATTAGGTCATGCTGCTTGGGGAGATGGGCAACACTGGCAGGCTGGGTGCTCCCTTATTAGAATAGCAAAGAGTATAGGAATATTTTCTGGACAAGTGAGGACTTTATATATTTAGTACAGGGTCTACAGGGCCTCACTACACAAATCAACTTGTTTGAACACTTATCCCAACATTCTTTCCACTTTTTGAAGCAGCTCTGGAAGTCCTCCTTCATGAGGGCCTCTATGAGGTATGCTCAAAAATAGGGTAAATGCTGCATGTGAGTGTAGTGCAGGAGAAAGAAGACTTGTAAAAACATGCTGCTATAGGGGCCAGGGAGATAGCTCTGTGGCACAAGTGCCTGCCTGGCAGGTGCAAGGTCATGAGTTCAAACCCTGGTCCCACAAAAAAATCCAAGAAAAACCATGCTGCTATGTCCTCATCCATCTAATCCACCAGATCTGGCACTGTGTGACTTCCAGGTCTTCCCCAAAGTCAAGAGGAATGTTTTTAATCTATTCAGGTCATTAAATGTTTAATTGTTTCCCATTAAATGAGTTCAATGAAAGGGAAACATTTTTAATACATTTAGGACACTGAGACAGCCAAAATAGAGAAAAATAAACCACCTTGGAGCCCCCTCCAAGGGGACTCTAACTCTGTCTAACTCTGTCTAACTCATGCTTGGAGCTCAGACTTTGTGGTACTGACCTCTGTGTCTGCCAGCACAATAAAGACCTCCCTCCACTCCTCCAAGTGCTGCTTGATGATTTCCTATGTCCCCAGTAAATCTGACTCTGCCATCAATATTTAGTCAAATCTAAAGTTGCTGTAACAATAACACAACTAAAGACTCTCAGGAAAGAGGACTGCAGAACTGCTTCAGGAAGGGCCATAACAATGGGATAAATATATTTGAAATAAGGAAAAATATTTTGAAGAGGATTCATGGCAATGTGTCCTTTATTGTATTAATTAAAAAAAAAAAAACTTTAAGGGCCAGCAAGATAGTTCAGTGGACTAAAGCATCTGCTTAGGCAAGATCAGGGACAGGGAGTCTATCCCCAGCATGCCGTGCCGGCTCGGCCCCTGGTGTGCACTGAGATGGTGACTGAGACTGGGTATGGTGGTGAGTACCTATAATCACAGCACTTGGGAGGCTGTAAACAGGAGGATCACTACAAGTCTGATCTGTGTAGTAAGACCCTGTAAAACCTGTACTAAATATATTTAAAATAATAGTTTAAAAAAAACTTTAAATGTTGACTCTACTTCTCAGTCGCACATCATGTTCAGCTAGAGAGTGCATCCCTGTGACATGATGATCTTTCTCTTCTGTTTCAGGGAGAGTGGTGAACATCAGTAGCTTACAGGGCTCCAAAGCTCTTGAAGACTGCAGCGAAGCCCTGCAGGAACGCTTCCGGTGTGACACCCTCACAGAGGGGGACTTGGTGGATCTCATGAAAAAGTTTGTGGAGGATGCAAAAAATGAGGTGCATGGGAGGGAAGGCTGGCCTGACTCAGCTTATGGGGTGTCCAAGCTAGGGGTCACAGTGTTGTCGAGAATCATGGCCCGACAGCTGGATGAGAAGAGAAAGGCCGACAGGATACTGCTGAATGCCTGTTGCCCAGGGTGGGTGAAGACAGACATGGCAGGGGACCAGGGCTCCAGGACCCTGGAGCAGGGGGCCGAGACCCCTGTCTACTTGGCCCTCTTGCCTCCAGATGCCACAGAGCCCCACGGCCAGCTCCTCCATGACAAAGTTGTGCAGAACTGGTGAATGTCTCTTTGGGGCTGCCTTCTTTTCCGTTAGCCTGTTTACAACACATGACAGTACATTCATCTTGAGGGATGGTACACTCACACCCCGCATCTGGGCCCCTGTACTGCACCTTCTGGGACTCAGTGCATAATGAATGTCGAGGGAGGAATAAATGAATTCTGATGCTGGAGTTGGACTCTCTCTGTGCAAAGGAGAAGGAACAAACATCCATTGAACTCTCAGGAGAAAGCTGTTCAGTTCAGGATCTGCAGCTGAAAGGTTTTGCTGTGGCCCAACTCAAAGGGAAAAAGTCTCAGGGCAAGGGACACACAGGTGTCTCAAATTTTAGTGGGCATTCCAGGGAGGAAGGTGTTGCTGACTGAAACAAACTGCTCTCCGGTGTTGATAATTCACACCTGCAATCCCAGCCTTCTGGGAGGCTGAGGCAAAAGGATCGAATTTGAGCCACTGAGGACAACATCACAGTTTAGTAAGGTCCTGTCTCAAAAAAATGACAGATGGGCCAGGGCACCATGTTTAATCCCCTGGGCTGAAGAAAAGAGTTTGCTGCTTCCTACACTAGAGATTCTGATATAGTCAGTCCAGTTTTTAGGACCCCAAATTTGAATCCCTGACAAATTCCCAGGAAATGCTGGTGCTGCTAGTGGAGACCTGATGGTTCAGTGAGTGATCACAGGGTTGTGAAGTTGGCTCGCAGCCAGAGGGAGCCAGGCTTTTCTGTTTCCAGTTTGTTCATTCTGTAAAGACAATGGTTTTATTTTGCTTTGCTTTTTGAGATAAGAGTCTCACTTTGTGATTCAGGCTGGTCTCTTAACTCATGGCAATCCTGCCTCAGCCTTGCAAGTGCTGGCCTCAATTGTATTTTTATTATTGCTGTCAAAAGACAGAATTACAACATTAAAAATCTCACTAGGCTTTTATAGGCAATTCTGGGATGAGGTAGCAATTTATTCTATCAAACGGCTAGGCGTTCTGAGGAGCTGAGCACAGCAGACTGGTTTTATAAATGGAAAAGGCTGAGCAAAGCAGAAACAGACAAAAGCAGATCAGTTGTTCCAAAGTTAGTTTACTAGATGGCCATGTAATTCTGGGTGGTTAGAGAATAGGCTGCTACCTTTCTCCTGATTTCTGTGTTGGTCAAACAATTGAGTTTGCTTTGGCAGTGTGGTTCTTTAGCACAAGTAGCACCATTTTGGTTCAGCCCATCAGGCCCTGCGCAGGTTTTCAGCCTAATCAGTGGTCTCCTGTACATTTTATTTAAGCCCTGGCACCTGAAGGTTTCAGGAGAGGTGGTTTTGTTTTTGTGTTGTTGCTGTTGGGACATGATTTCTTCAGTACTGGGTTTTTAGTGGCTTTTGGCTTCCACAGTTCTGCCCAAGACATTTGTCACCCTTTTCATCTGGCAAGTGGCATGGCAATGCTGGCCGTCTGGCTCCTACCACATACGTGTATGTCTGCTCCTGGACCTGTTCACACCCCCTCTGAGCTCAGCCCAGGATGATTCTTCACATGACCCCGAGCATTGTTGGCACACCAGGCAAGCACCTATTCCACTGACCTATCCCCTCAGCTCCTCCCCTCATCTTTTGATTCCTTTCCCTACTGCAAAAGATCTATCTTGCTGCTCCCTAATACCTATCTTTAAAAAAAAAAAAAACTATTTTCTTTTTTGGTACCAGGAATTGAACTCTGGGCCTCATGCTTGCTAGGCATGCACTGCACTGCTGAGCTATATTCCCAGACCTATTATCTATTATTTTGCTCTTTTACTTATTTATACTTTGGGTTTCTCATATAAGAGAAACCATGTGACGATCTTGTGATTTATTTCACTTAACATAATGGCCTCAAGGCACCTCCATTTTCCTACACATGATGCAAGCTTATCCTTCTTCATGACAGAGCAGTACTCCAGGGTGCATAAAAACCACATTTTCTTTATCCATTCATTAACTGGTAGACTTCTAGGCCACTTCCATGATTTAGCTATTCAGAGGATTTTATGAAAGAGAAGAGATGCCTTTAAACAGGCTTATGAATCAGGACTTTAGAAGGCACATGGCTTACCAAACAGGACCACAGAAATACAACAGGTGCAAACGGGAAGAATGCAAAGGAGGAAAAACTGCAAGTCTACTGAGTTCATGATGGCTGCTCATGGCGAGAGCTGAGCACCAACAGTGCACATGAGTGCAGTCACTTCCTATCTCCTGACATCTTTCGGACATAAGAAATACTGCACTTCCCTTCCTAAGGGTAGAGATACTCAAGCCTTCATTTCCGTCAGAATCAGGACTAAGCAGGCAATGCTGTTACTTCTGGTATCTCCCAGGAAGCAGCTCTTTTTTTTTTTTTTTTTTTTTTTTAGCAGCTCTTTATTTCTCCAGGTTCCACAGCACCTCACAGGTCAGCTTGTCTATCACCCCCTCACTTCACCTTCCCTCCACTTGAGGGGAGGAGAAGTCAGAACCCCACTGGACAGCCTTCAGTCTCCTTCTAGTCCCCCACCAACTCTTTTCTGCACTCCGGGAAGTGGAACCCAGGACCTTCGCTCTAAGCTACAACCCCAGCTCTTTTTGCTGTTTACTTCAAGACAGGGACTTCTAAATCATGAAATTGGCTTAGGCTGGGCTCTAACTGTGACCCTTCCACTTCAGCCTTCCAGAGTGCTGGCATTGCAGGCATGTGCCATCATGCCCGACTTCAGCCAATTCTTGTGTCACTGATCCTTCCCAACCCCTGTTCAGCTCAGGCCACAGTTCCTATGACATGGTAATGGCTTCAGGATATTTTTGGACTGTCACACTCTGGTCTCCCTTGAAGCTACTCACCCAAATCCTACTGATGGCACGAACTGACGAGGGGACTGGAAAGGGCTGCAGCTCTACTTACGTCACAGGCAGGAAGTCAGACATATACAGAAAGTCACCAACCACTCTTTTATTTTTATTTCCTCTTTTGTCTCTTTCCAACCAATCTCCCCTTGACACATTTTTTTTTTATCTTTTACTTATTTGGTACAGGGTCTTGCTACACAGCTCAGACTTGTACTGATCCTCCTGTCTCAGCCTCCCCTGGACTGGGATTGCAGGCATGTGCCACCACTCCTGGTTTCGGTGACCTACATGGCATGCCCAGGGTTCCAGGGCCAGCACCTCATGTGGTACCAGGGATTGAACCCAGGCCCTTGCACTTGCTAGGCAGCCACTTTGACTACCCAGCTATCTCTCCAGACCTCTGTAACACTTTTGGATCATCATATAACCCACTTAGAAGGCCCATAAAGAAAGGAATGGCTGGACTGGATCACAGCCAGTACCAGGTGTGATCAGTGCCACCCACTGTAGTCTAAGGAGCAGGAGCCAGGCCACAGCCACTGAAGGAGGTCAACCAAACAGAAGCCCCTCCCCACATTGGATTCTTTCCATGGGCCTCAGACCCCTCAGAATTATACTGTGTCCTTCAAATAGTCCCTTTCCTTCCTAGGTTGATGTTAAGATTTCAATCTAGAATGTCCCCCTGAAGCCACATGTGTTTACAGTGGTGCTGTCCTTATCTGTGGGTTAATAGACTGATGGATTAGTAGCTGACTAATCAGCAATTGTTAGGAAGCAGAGTTTGATGGGAAGAGATGGGTTGGGGTGTGGCTGGAAGGACGTACTTCACTGTGTACCTCTCTCCCTGGCCCTCTGTTCTCTCTGTGCTTCCTGACTAACGTGGGTGACCAGCTTTCCTCCATGCAGCCCTTCCACCATGCTGCTGCCTTGGTGCCAGCTGACCATGGACAGGAACCTTTAAAAACTATGAGCAAAAATAAACCCCTCCTCCTGAAGCAGTAGATGTTGGCAATTTTGTCCCAACAGGAAAGGAACACAGTTAAATTGGGTGGTTTCTGCCCATAACCAATAGAATTCATTAAAATGCTACATAGTATGCAGTAGAAAAAATAATAATAGGTATTGCTTGGAATCAAAATGAAAAGAAAAAAAAAACAAAAACCACCATGAGTTGACAATGGATGGCCTCCTCAAGTATATGTCATGCTTTCCAACATAGCTTTACATATTTCTCACAACTTTTGAGGTTGGTATCACTATCATCTTTCAAATGAAATAAGGACCAGGGAGATAGCTCAGTAGAATAAGCACTTGCTGGGCAAGTACCAGGCCCTGAGTTCAATCCCCAGTACCACCAAAACAAAATAAAACAGATGAGATCTCAAAAAACTATCCTTGTGTCACTGATCCATCCCAAACTGGTCAAGCAATGGCTGTGACTCATCCAGATGGCTGACACTGACAACTACAAAGCGCTGTACATTGTTTCAAGGTAAATCCTGAAATAATTTGGCTGACCCTGTGAGACACAAAAGTTACATGTTTGTTATACAGGTCTTGCTTTAACTTGCCCTTAACCACCCAGCAGAAATGTTCTTTGTTTTTTTCTTTTTCCCAGCAGAAGAGTTTAACCATGAGGCAGTAAAGCCAGATTAGTATACTGAGCTGTTAAAGGCTTAAATCAACAGCTTCATACATTGCCAGTTCTGCCAATAACCCACTACTATTATTGGAATATTGGAATATGTATACATCCACTTTCTCTTAGTTCAATGGGAAGAAATTTTTGTACCAATAGTGATGATAAAAATTATCATATCTGCATCCTGTACTCTGAATAACTACTGTGAAGACAATAATATGCATTATATTAATTATTGTGGCTGTACTACTAATGTGTTTTGAAACTGTGTCATTGTTTATTTCTTTCTTTCTTTCTTTTTTTTTTTTTTTTTTTTTTTTTTTTTTTTTTTTTTTTTTTTTTTTTTTTTTTTTTTTTTTTTTTTTTTTTTTTTTTTTTTTTTTTTTTTTTTTTTTTTTTTTTTTTTTTTTTTTTTTTTTTTTTTTTTTTTTTTTTTTTTTTTGTCTTTTTGAGACAGGGTCTTGCTGTACAGTTCAGGCTGGCCTTGAGCTCAGTTTTGTAGCCCAGGCTGGTCTCAAACTCTCACCAATCCTCCTGCCTCAGCCTCCCGAGTGCTGGGATTACAGGTGTGCGCCACCACGCCTGGCTGTCATTGTTTATTTCTTATTAAAAGTAATAAAAAATAAAAACTTGGAGAGTCTAAACAACTTGTTCAGGATCACACACCTAAAAGTTAAGAGCTGGGACCACATCTAGAACTGTGTTCTGACTTCCCTGGTGCTTGCTGAAGGGTACATCTGCCTTCTGAAGACCACTGGTATCTCTTGGTATAAAAATTAATAGAGGTGGTTGTAGTGGATAGCTAACTGATAGACAACTTTTTATACCCTGCTAAACTGAACTAGCATTGTGCTAGGTGTGGGAAGCCCACCTGAGGGTTGTTGCTAGCAGCATAAATGCAGAACAGGAGAAGCTGTCAGTATGCTACAAGGGATGCTGTTTGGAGAAGCTGTTGGAGCTGTTGGAAGCTGCTAATTCTCTTGGGCTGTTCTGCTGGAGGACCCTGTAGTCTTAGTTACTTTTTACACATTGCTGGGACAAATACCCGACACTCAAAATGAAGGAAGGAAAGTTTTATTAGCTCACAGTTACTGGAGGTTTCAGTCCATATTCGGCTGGCCCAAGGCTGAGTGGAACAGGGCAGAGAGCATCCAGTTCATGGTGGCAGAACAGCAACAATCGCGACAGAGGCAACTGACCAACCAAGGGAACAGAGAGCAACAGCAACAGCTTGAGTCTGTCTCTCTGTCTCTCTTTATATTCCAATCAGGCTCTCTGCCTTAGCCTATCCACCCTAGGCTACAACCATAATCCCAGCCATACTCAGACAGATAACCCCATCAATACTAAAACACACAATCCCAGGGATCATGAATCATGTCTCAAAGTCTAGAAGTCCCCACCTCATGATTGCATGAAGCTTTGGAGGGACAACTAGACATAAACCATAATACTTGTCACTCTGGCTTTCCTGATGAACTTTGGAGGAGCTTTGGTCCTCATCTTGAGCATCATTTCCTAGCTCCAGAGGGGAAGATGGTGCACAGCTCAGTCTCCCAGTGAAGCTTGTTGTATGTCTTTCCTGGTGGGAACACAGCTTTCCTAATCACTAGAGGATCTTACTGTGGCTGAGGATGGCTGTGGTACTTTTGAGGGAGTTCTGGTTCTTACCTTGAGCATTGTTTCCTGGCTCTAGTTCAAGTTCCTCAGCCTGCTGGCACAGATCCTTCATCCCATTGGCATAGACTCTGTAGCTTCTACCACTGACCTATGGGCCTTTCCAACACAGATTGGTGAAGCAGGATTGCATGACATTTTGTCATGGGCTGTAGGCCTCCAGTTTGATTTGTTGGAGGCATTATTATGAGCTCAGATTTTCAGCTGGACTCTTGTAGGATATTAGGATCCAGGCCCTCAGCTGGATTCTTAAGTGTTTAGTGTGTGGATAGACTTCCTGCACTTCTTATATGATTCTTTATAATACAGGACACATTTTATAATATTATTTTATATTGTTCCCCTTGCCCAAGTCCAAAATCATGACAGTGATACAGTTACTCTAAGTGATTTGTAAGCTACCTGATCATTATATCCCCAACAAAGTATTACTTGCTTTGTTTTCCTTTTGTTGCTGGTGATCCAAATGAGGGGTTGAACTATACTCCAGCCCTCTTTTATTTTGAGACAGGTTCTCACTAATCTGCTAAATTGCCCAGCCTGGCTTGCAATTTGTAATTCTCCTGCTTCAGCCTCCCAAGTATCTGGAATTATAGGCATAATCCACTGTGATGGATGCTTCAGGTATGGCTTAAATGCAACATATTTTAAAGGATCACTGTGTAGGATATACATTTTTAGGTGTGAGATGGCACCAGCAGTTCCTTCTACATCAGCTTTTCTATGACATGTTTTTCTAGGTTGATGCTCATGCTAGACTTAGGCATATGATAACTTTATTGTCAAGAGTAGGCAAGCATTAAAATTTGGACTTATATTAAATTTGAAATATCCTAATTAGTTTAATTATTATTGCGTAAGGGACCTGTTGCCCTTATGGGTCTTTAACACATGAGCATAGATCTTTTTTCTTTTCTTTTTTTTTCTTTTTTTTTTTGTCTTTTTGAGACAGGGTCTCGCTATGCAGTTGAGGCTGGTCCTGAGCTCACTTTTGTAGCCCAGGCTGGTCTCGAACTCGCATCAATCCTCCTGCCTCAGCCTCCCGAGTGCTGGGATTACAGGCGTGCGCCACCACGCCCGGCTAGATCTTTTTTCTTAATGCTAAAGATTTAACTAAACAAGAACTTCATCCCTGAGCTCTACCCTCAGCCCTTTTCATTACGAGAAGGATCTTGCTCAACTGTCCAGGCTGCTCTCAAACTTGTGATCCTCCTGAACCGGCCTGCTGGAGTGCTGAGATTACAAATACACACCAGCGTGCCCTGCTGAGTGCTAAGTGGTTCTTCCGTCTGTTAGTTCAGGGCAGCATGATCGTCAGAGACTTGAGAACTTTAACAGTCACTTATTTACAAATTTTTTCCAATTTTTTTTCTGTCAGTTATGTAAAAACAGTTTATTATCTCTTTATTAGTAAAACTATTTTCATGAAATAAACTTTTTTCCCCTGATACAAGTGGCTCAATCCTTTCATTTTCCTGTGATTGTATTTTAAGACCTTTCCTGACCTGATTGTTAGAAAGATTTACATCTGGGGCACGTGGGCATGCAAAGTGGAAACGGAATACAAGTCCGCAGCCTGACAAGGTGAGGAGTCCAGGATCTCCAACTATTAAATAATTCATGAAGTTTTGGTAGAGGCGATCAGCCCACGTTTGAATCTGATAGAAAGTACATACCCTTTCCTAGACACACACACACACACACACACACACACACACACACACACACACACACACACACCCCAACCATTTCCAAATGTTTTTCCTCCCCGCAAAGCACATTCATCGACGGTCTAACCTCACAGACGCCCAGATTAGATAAAAAACTCCCCAGGGGGGCTTGCAAGAGAGGACCCAACAGAAGTGCTGAGTTTGCCCCAAAGATGGCGCTGCCGGACAACGCTGGTGGAGCAGCCACGAGAGGGCGATGCCCTGGGTGCTTCTGGCGTTGCCTGCAGCTATCACGCCGGGTTCAGTGGGTCAGGAAAGGCAGAGGACTGGCCTAAACAAAACACATTTATACTTCCCTGAGTTGACATGAAGTCCTGTCCTGTCTCCACACCTGCAGTTCATTCCAGGGAAGACTGACGTCACCTGCCCTTCAGGGAAAGCTGAGGCCTGCGGGGACACGGGCACCTTAACGAGGGTCCCCAGCCTTCTGCGCCCCGAGCCTGGAAGGTTTCGTCCTCATCTCGCGGGCACGGGGCATGGACGCAGCCCAGATGAAAAGATGCGGTAAACCAGCTTCTGGGCACCTCTCTTAGGCCTTAGGGTTCTCCCGGTCGGTAACTACTCAGATGATTGAAAGAAGATGGACGGCTCTAAGTGGCACTGGACGATATCCCCTTTGGCACCAACGACTTCGCGCCCACTTGGAGTTGCTCGGGCGCCGGGCGACGCCCACTTCCCTGATTCGGAGGCGCGATAGCCAGAGACGGAGCCGTGAGGTCCCGCCCCCAGACGCGCGCCGAGCTGAGGCCCCGCCTTCAGCTCCACCCCTCAGGAGGCTAAAGCCCTCCGCGGCCACGCCCACTCCTGACTCCAGGAGACGAAGCCCCGCCCTTCCGTAGGCCCTGCTCTGGGAGCCGCGGCCCCTCGGGCTCGGGAGCGGCGCTTCCTCAGCGGTCGCGGCTTACTACAGCGTTGCGGCCCCTCAGGCTCGGTCCCCCTCAGCCTCAGCCTCCGCCGTTCCCGAGCCGCGCGCGAGCGCGCCCGCCGCTGGGGCTGCCGCCGTGGTAAGTCACCTCCTTCCCCGGGCCTGCGGGCGGCGTCGGTCTCCTGGGCGCGTAGCTGTAGGGCGCGCCGGCCCCTCAGAGTACACCCGCGGGCGTGGGGTGTCGGGTCCAAGCTCCCTGGGACCGGATGGGGGACGCGCGGCCTCGGCCCGGCAGGTGCAGGCGGCCGGCTCTTGCTTCCACCGACCCTCGTGCCCTCTGCCTTTGTCCGCCGCCGCAGTCCTCATCGGGAGGCGGCTCGGGCGCAACCTTAGAGAACCCAGGGCTATCTGAGGACGAGGACCCCGCGCCCCCCACCACCGTCCCCAGCCGCAGTGCGCGCGCGCCCCACCGGCCTGGCCTTGCATCTTGTCCTGTGGGTCCCTCTGGTTCCCCACAAGCCAGGGCTGCCCTTACTTGAGGACAGCCACTCTACTACACCAAGGGACACTTTTGCAGGCTTTCTTTGAGGTGGAGGGTAAGGTATTAGGGACGCCCTCACCTTCAAAGCCTGCTCTTAACTGGGAGCCTTAATTTTTTTCTAGTGTAATTTATTAGTTATTCTAAAAAACCAAATTCAGATAGTTGTCCTGCCGTTTTCATCAGGCCCCTGATAGTGGGCGTTTGTGTGCTGTGGCCCAGGAACCCTACCTGTGGTGGGCAGATGTTCTTGCTCTGGAAGGGTGGCTCTTTGTTGTTTGTTCTCTGCCTTCCTTTTCACCTACCTCCTTCCTTCGTGAAAGCCTTTTTTCAGGGAGCTGCTTTGGGATATGGCAGATATTTCTAGGAAATGAAGAATGGCTCTCAGGTGAATTGCTATGGACTCCAGGTGAACATACCTGGTGGGATACCATTGTGTAAATGATTGCTCCTTTGTGTGAAATTGTCTGTAGAACTCAGTTTACAGTGACTCCTCATGAGCTGTCCAGGATAGAGGCAGGAGCAGTGGGGAAGGAGGACAGAAAGGCTCAGCTACTCCTTTTCCCCCTAACATAAGGTAGCGTCTCAGCAACCTGAGCTCCAATCTGGGTTCTGTCTGATGCTGCTGGGGAGATCCAGGCAATTTTCTGTATAGCGTGATTCTGAATATCTTGTCCTGGGACTCCTGCTTGTTGCCTGAGATAAATGTGTACATAAAGGAGCCTCATACCAAGCCACAAACAAGACTGGCATATTTTGCCTGAATGGTATTTTCAAATTTTCATCTATGCTGTTTTTATTATTATTAGTCTTTTTGAGACAGGGTCTCGTTATACCATTCAAGCTGGCCTTGAGCTCACTTTTGTAGCCCAGGCTGATCTCAAACTTGCACTGAACCTCCTGCCTCAGCCTCCCAAGTGCTGGGATTACAGTATTATTATTATTATTTTTAATTTGAGACAAGATCTCTCCATGTAGCTCAGACTGTCCTTGAACTTGCTATGTAACCCAGGTTGGCATTGGACTCCCATGATCCTCCTGCGTCCTCAGTGCTGGGATCACAGGTGTTCACCACCACATCCAGCTTTCCCTGTGTCATTACCCCCAGCGGTACTTTGTACCTGTGGCCATGCATGACGTTGAACTGCTCTGGCTTCTGCTCTTCCTCTGCTGACGCTGGCCTTGCCAATGGAACATCTGCTGCCCCACCTCCTAAACACACACCTTATCTCTGTGAAGCTCTTCCTGGTAGCGCCAGCCACCCACACTTGGGATATGAAGGAGTCCTCTACCAGGTATTGGGCTTCCTCATTGTATCCTTCTTGCCTGTGTCAGTCTGTAACTTCATCCCACTGCTGCCTCCATCTGTGCCTCAGTAAGTCGAGATTATGCATTTAGATCTTTCTTCTTTGTCAGGCTGTGGAGCTGAAGCCTTGTAGCGTTCAAGTCTCTTTCTCCAGTGCTTAGCCGCTTAGTGTAAACAGACTGCGTGGAGCACTAGCTTACTGCAGTTGTTAGGCTGGATTTGGAGCCTGGACATTTCTTGGGGTCAGGGGGACATGGAACAGCTGCTAACTATTTGGATATACCAACACCTCTTCTTAGGGTTATTTTGTTTTATTTTTGTGATGCTGAGAGTTGAACCCAGGGCCTTCACACCAAGCCACACCTTCCCCTCTTTTATTTTTTTGCAACAGGGTCATGTATAATTTCCCAGATTGGGCTTGAATTTGGGATCCTCCTGCCTCAGTCTCCTAAAGTGCTAGCACTATAGGTGTGTGCTACCATATCCAGTACTTTTCTTTTTAACTTTAATGCTTTATCGCCACCCCCTCATCTTCAGATAGAATATTTCCAATTTCCTAGGCTAATTGAAGATCATTGACTTGCCAAGGAGACTGACCATTCAGGCCAAGATGTTGTCCTAGGCTTTTTAAATGCCCTGTTGTGAGTGGACCAGGCAACTGGCAGCAGTGGACTGGGAAGGCTTTGTATCTCTCATTCACTTATCGTTGGCTTCACTTTCAGATACTTCCTCCACTGTGAGAATGTAAGATGGACCCAGAAGAGCAAGAGCTATTAAATGACTACAGATACAGAAGTTACTCTTCAGGGATTGAAAAGGCTTTACGAAATTTTGAGTCCTCCAGTGAATGGGCAGATCTCATATCTTCACTAGGCAAGCTCAACAAGGTATACGGTGTGTATGCTCTTTGGACCTAGGGACATGGTTTTCTTATTATTGCAAGGAATTTGTGATGATTTTGTGAGAGAGAGAGAGAGCACGCGCAAGAGCAAGCGAGAGTGATTATGTAGAAAAGAAGAACTACCTATAACATCATTTGGTCTCTAGAGTTTCCTCATTACCTGAAGTAGTATATATACCTCCTTCTATGTCTTTCAGAGCCTAGAATTATACATCATTGGTATAAGTGGAAGGATGTTTATCTCAACAGTACTTGTGTCTACACAAGATAAAGTATAAAATTATAAGGTTAGGTGTTCAAACATTGTGCTTTATTGCATTTTCTTCTGGTTTTTAGAGTGATTCTTTAACTGCTACTACTCCTAATAAATACTGATTTTTTTTTTTTTTTTTTTCTGGCTCAGCCTACCTTACAGGTGGGATTGAGGATCAAATTGCTGACCCCTGTGCTTGACTGGTATTGCAGGCATACACTTACACCACTGAGCTATCCTGAAAGCCCCCACCCCTTTTATAATGTGAGCTGGCTTAGCTACTTGTAGGGTGTTTGTTTGTTTGTTTGTTTTATGGTACAAGGGATTGAACTCTGGTCCTTGCATTTGCCAGATAAGTGCTTATTCTACTGAGCTGTCTCCCTGGCCCCCTCACTCCTAATAAATAAATACTGAATCCTGCCCCACACTAGCATAAGTACAAGTGTGGGTGTATGTGCAGGTGCATAGAGGCTTGTGCTTGTGTGCATGTGTGGATGAGGAAATGTAGGTCTGGGACCAGATGTGGCCTTGACCTCAAGCACCACCTAGGCCTAGAGTTGGAACCACTGGGTACACCTGCCCTGGGGAGGGTGGCAGAGTCACTCAGAAACATGTAGGTGGCCACTGTGGCCATCCTTGGTGGAGGACATAAGGGCTAGAAGAGGCTGCACGGCTCCACCTGAGCTGGTGGGGACCTGACTTTGGAGCCAAGTGCAGGGCCAGAAGTGGAAGCACCCAGTTCTGATCTGCTGCCAGGCCAACGGTCAGGCCTGCTGGGGAAGTCCCATGACCTCATCAAGAAGAGAGAGACAGACACACTCCTCTGGCTCTCTAGAGGAGTTTGTGTGAGTGGAGTAGCCCAGGCCTACTGCCTGTCAGGGCATAGTAGGGGTGTGACTCTGAGTCCATCAGCCTCAAGAAGATGGGCAGTTAGTACAGCGCAGGGTCTGGAAACTACTGTTCTCTTGCAGAGTAGATTTATATCCCACAAATGTGAAGTCTGTATGCTGGATGGGTGGACAGATATGTTTTCAGGTCTTCCTTTAAGATAGAACACAAGCACTTGGGAGGCTGAAGCAAGAGGATCTTGGCAAGTTCAAGATCAGCCAAGGCTACATAACGAGAACCCCTCTCCAAACAAAAATCCATAGTTTTATTTATTTATTTATTTATGTTTGGTTTTCTGACATGGGATGTTGCCATGTAGTTTAGGTTGGCCTTGAACTATGTAACAGCCCAGGCTGGTCTCCTATCTCAGCCTCCTGAGTTCTGGGGTGACAAACAAGCAGTAGTCCAAACCTGGCTTACTCACCTCTCTCCAGGTGCTGTCCTCACACACAGGCTTGTCCTAGGTACTGGGAATGAGGACCTCATAGAGGAACTCAGAGTGATCTTCCTGCCTCTGCCTCCTGAGTGGTGGCATAACAGGCATGCTCCACTGAACTACACCTGATTTCACGCATTTTAATTAATTATGTTACATCTCCCTTTTCGTTCCCTCCCTCCTTTTGGTTGGTCCCCTTCAGTTTTGCAAAAGATCTGTCTTCCTGTTTCCTAGCATTTTTCATTTTGCTTTTTAATTTATTTATACTTTGGGTTTCTCCTATAAGAGAAGCCATGGGATGTTTAAGCTCGTGTGTTGATTTATTTCACTTACAGTCTCAAGCTTCATCTGTTTTTTTACAAATGACTAAAGTTACCTTTCTTCATGGCAGAGTAGTACTTCACCATATACAAGTACATTTTCTTTATCCATCTGTCTGTAGAACAGGCTGCTTCCAGGGTTCCCTTATTCTATACCTTCTACAGCCCATCTCCCTGCCACTCACCCAATGCCAGCCTAGGCTACATAGCAAGATCTTGTCTCAAAGAGGGACCCAGAGTGGGGAGGGGTGAAATCTGCTTCTGCCTGCAGGAGCCCAGATTTGTCTCATCTTCTGGCTCGAAGAGCTCCATCAAAGGAGGCTGCTCCTCCAGGGCTTTTGTTTTAGCTGTTTGAGGAGAACTTGTTCTTTCTGTGACCTCAGGTGGTCAGGTGTCAGGTCAGCATAGTGTCAGAATTGCAGCAGGAAGCTGTGGCGTAAATTGCTCTCTGCAAAGGGCCACACAGGATGTGTGCTGGTAACAGTGCAACTACTGTCTTCTCCTGGACATAAAGTAGGTCCTCTGCCTGGAAGTAGAGTTGCCAGCACGGGATCCATTTGTTTCTGGCAGTGTCCCATGTCCTTTGCAGTAGAATTCAGAAGCTGCAGCAAATACTGCATGAACCTGACTCCTTGACTTAGTGGCCAGCAGGGCTCCCAAGTCTTACTGGTGGGATGGCTCAACACTCAGGTGACTCTATGGCTTTGTTCCCTGCTCTGGGGATCTCAGAGAGCTGAGACTTAGGGGGCGGGGGGGCATGTTTTAGATGAGGCTTGTTCAGTAGCCTCAGTATGAACCGCTCTCACACTGCAGGACTGAGGTAGTACTTTTGCAAAGAACATTTCATACCAGGCCTTAATCCCAGCACTGGGGAGACTAAAGCAAAAGGATCATTGTGAATTTGCTGCCAGCCTGGGCTACATAATGAGACCCTGTCTCATAAAAACCAACATTTTGTTTTGTTGAAGAGAAGTCTGCTATACTTTGTAGTAATTTGTAGGTAGGGCTAGAGTATAAGAGTGTTACTTTATGTTTGAGTGAGAGAATTTTGCCAGTTCTTTCTTTCCAGTCTGCTGGAAGGATGGAAACAACAATCCTGATTTGGAAAGATGAATGATCTCTCCATAGTCTAGGATAAAAGCTCATCTAGCAGAATTGAGTTGATGGATAAAAGAAGGGCTGTGATCTGCTTACATTACATAAATTCTGCTGAGAAAGATAAGGAGCTGGAAAGTTGATGGCAAGCCTGATGTCTATGATTCCCATCTGTGCCCTGGTCCTCTCCCCCAAATTTGTCTGACACCTGGGTCTTCCATCAGAGGAAGGGGCCTCAAAAAAGAAGGAGAGGGGACAAGGGGAGGAGGAGGAAGAAGAGGAGGAGAGGCCTCTGGGTAATTTGGGTTAAGTGAGGCCACAGTATCTGATCTGAAAGGAGGACTATGGCCTTAGAACAGCAGAGAGAGAGAGAGGGAAAGAGGGAGGAACACCCCTTTTGCTGTCCTCCTCTTGCTATTTTGTTAGAGCAGCCAGAACAATTCATACAGAAGAAACTAAATTGGCTGGGCATTGTGTGCACACCTGTAATCTCAGCATGTAGGAAAGTGAGGCAGGAGAATCACCGTGAGTTCAAGGCCATCCTGTCTTTAAAAAAAAAAAGGAAGAAGCTAAGTTAAACTTGGCTGTTTATCAATCAAAGGAACTGTTTGAACAAGACTATTAACATTAAGCTTGTATTTGAGCCAAATACAAGTATTTCCATTTATATTTTGAAATTGGTGTCCCCCTGCCTTTATTTTTTGACTTTAGGGACATGTCGTAGATGGAACCTATTTAAAGTATGTCATTGGATAAATTTTGGCCTCTGTGAAACCGGCACCACAATCAGGGTAACAATCCCTTGCCCAAGTCTTCATGTGGCCTTTTGTAGCTGCTCTGTCCCTACCTGTCTCAGATACCCACACATCTGCCTCTGGTGTTACTAGGCTCTGGGGGCCTCTGGGATCTTTCTAGGGTCTTCTATGGGACAAAGAATTGGACAAGACATGTACAAAAGGTAGTGAGGTTTTACGTGTATTAAAGGCAAGAAAGAAGTAGTGCTGCAGAATGAGAATGGGCCCGAGAGCGCACCAGCGGCAGAAGGTTAATGGTTGTGTCTCTTGTAGCCCTTTCTGGGCTGTCTTAGTTACTTTTCTCATTGCTGACACCAACTGTCAGACAGTCAAAGCTATGGGAGGAAAGGTTTATTTAGCTCACAGTTTGTAGAGTTTCGGTGCATGGCAAGCTGGCTCCAGGGCAGTGTGGCATGACAGAGGATTGCAGAGGAGAAAGTCTATGGCAGGCAGAGAACAGCAAAAGCAAGACACAAGTGACAATAGCAACTTCTACCTACCCCTTTTATATTCTATCTAGGCTATAGGTTTAAGGTTGTGCCAGACTAATCTGGGGGACTGACCTAGTAATCACTTCCCCTTAATCCCAGCATCACACATTCTAGATCCAACTGTCCCTAAAAAGCCCACCTGTGACCACCTGAGACTTTGGGGGGACATAATAGACACAAATCAGAACACTGCCCTACTGCAAACCTGCTTGATTTCTCAGAACTATAAACAACATGGTCTGTAATTAGCATAGGCCTTGGGAGTTGTTTTTCTGTGCCTGTGTCCTGGATCTCTGTGATTGATAGGTCCGGCCCACGTGGCCACACCCTAATCTGCCTCACTCCACTACGGATTAAGCTGCACTGTGAAATTCTCTTGCTCAGTCTACTCTGTTCTAGCCTCTTCCACTCACCAAAGCTACTTTGAGAATCAACAAGTTGTGGCTACTGATACTTCACCCTTACTGAGTAAGGTGTGTCACTTGTCCCAGTTCAGGGAGAATGCCACCAAGTAAGTCCTTGAGTCTCAGCCAGAAAAAGAATTGCAGGATGCATCAGTGATAGGCATAGACAGATTCTCCTATGCAGAGTTAGGAGGTACACACAGAAAAGACAGGCTCTGGGCACTTGAGAGGGGCAAACTGTGGTGTGTAGGTAGTTAGGAATACCATTGTTTGCTTTTGGTTTTTAGAGGCAGGGTCTAGTACAGGCTAACTTTGAATATTCAGTGATCATCCTGCCCAAGCCTCCTGAGTGCTCAGTTTGGCCTCAGACTCACAGCAATCCTTCTGCCTCAGCCACCTGAGTGCTGGGATTATAGGTATGCCCCACCACACTCAGCCTCCTATTCTTATCAAGGAGCACACACCTGTAATCTCAGGACTCCAGAGGATCCTAGGGCAGGGGAATGCTAGGGGAGGGCGTTGTCATAAGTTTGAAGCCAGCCTAGGCCAATAACACACTCAGGGTCTGCCTGAATTATATAGTGATGGTGGACCTTTGGCCCAGATGCTGCAGCTGGCTGCTTGGGTCACTGAAAGCTCTAAAAGTTTCACCCTCACTAACAAAGGGAGACTCAGCCTCAAAGCAAAAAAGGTTAAGTTTTGGATTCACAGTATCTTTAAGGGATGTGGCTGTGATAGGCCTGCAGGGAAAACAAACAACATAAGGAATGCCTCTGTGAATAACCTGGGGCAGCCTGTCTTAAAGCTGCAAGTTTTGTTTTTTTTTTAAATCATTTTTTTCCTTTTTTCAATCATTTTTTTCTTTTAATTTATATATTTGGTACAAGGTCTCATTATGCAGCTCTGACTCATAATGATCCTGCTGTTTTCAACCTCCCCGCACTGGGGATTACAAGTATGTGCCACCACCCATGGACTGGGTGGCTGGCACAACCTGTCCGGAATGAGGCTGGGATAGTATGCGGTACCAGGGAATCAAACTCAAGTCCTTCCGCTTGCCAGGCAGGTGCTTAGACCACTGAGATATCTCTCTGACCCTGCTGCAAATTTTTTAAAAGCAGTTTTAAAGGGAAGTTTTCTTCTTGCTTAGCCTGTCCTGCCTCAGATCCATAAATGTGCATCATTTGTTTATCCCTTCCCCTGTAATGGACATCTGGGCTACTTCCAGTGAATATGTGTTTAATTAAAAAAAAAAAAAAAAAAACTGCCAAACTATGTCCCAAAGTGGTTGGACTGTTGTACTTGGGCACCTGCTGTGTGTCTGAGAGCCTGGTCCCTCCATACCTGCTGCGGTGAGCCTCACATCAGTCTACTGGGGGGTGGGGTGGGGGGACAGGGAAGCACCTCCTGGTGGCTTTTGCATTGCCCATGGTTAGATAATCAGCACACAGACATGACAAATTTATTTTTCTCTACAGGCATGCAACACAAATGTAGCTGTAGGAATTTTTACTGTTAGCAGGGCGTGGTGGCTACACCTGTAATCTCAGTACTCTGAGGGGCTAAGGCAGGAGAGTTACAACCTTGGCAATTTAATGATCTAGTGAGACCCTGACTCAAAACGAAAAGAAAATTCAAAGCGAATTTGAAAACTGACAGTCATGGTGAATTTATTTCTGAGGTTTTCAGCTCATTGCAGCGCTCCCCTACCCACCCACATACCACACTTGTGGGGTTTTATTTTGAATATTTTGCTAGTATTTTCTAAAAACCATGAATGATGACACCATCAGCATACTACTTACAGTACAGTTAGCTTCTAAAACAAAAAGATCCAAGATCCAGCACAATAAAAAGCATCCATAGGGAGGTGTGGGTCTGTTTCAGTTGTTACTTTGTTTGTTTTTGAGAAAATGTTCAGGCTGGGCTTCCACTCACTGTGTAGCCCAGGCTGGGCTCAAACTCACAGTAATCCTCCTGCCTTAGCCTTCTGAGTACTGGGATCACAGGTGTGTGTCACTAGTCCCAGTGGGTTGCCCTGGTGGGTTGTTTCATTTTGGTTTTGTGCTGGGGGTTGGGTCTGGAGCCTGCTGCCTGCTGAGCTCTAGCTTTGCCACACTGAGGTTTTCCAGGATATAGTAGCCCAGGAGCAGATGGCCGGGCCCAGCCTCACTGCAGGATCTGGTCCCACTGTGTTTTCCTTGGCAGAGATTAATTTAGACTCTGGCAGCTGACCTTCTCTCACCCTAGAGATGTGGCAGGAAGGCTGTAGCAGGCTTCTGGAAAGGACTTCCTCCAGCACAAAGACTGCTTAATGTTTGTTTTGTTTTAGGTTTGGCTATTACGTAGTTTAATAAAAGTTTAATTCCTGAACATATGGCCGACGTCTGAGGCTGAGATAGAAAAAGGCAGATTAAAAGCTCACTTTCTTGGCAGCATGGGGCAAGATGCATCAAGGTTTTCTTTTTGTTTTGTTTTGAGATGGGTCTGGCTCTGCAATTCAGGCTGACCTTGAACTTACTTTTGTAGCTTGCCTGGCAAGCACAAGGGCCTGAGCACTAATTCTATTGAGCTATCTCCCCAAACCCACATCAAGTTCTTTTGGAGTGTCATAGAGTGCTTTGCATAAATCCTGGTCTGGGGCTGGGGAGATAGCTCAGTTGAATAAGCACTTGCCTGGCAAGCACAAGGGCCTGGGTTCAACCCTAATTCCTAAATAAATAAATAAATCCTGGGCAGCAAAGAAAGGGCCTGAGTTCAATCCCTTGTTCCTAAATAAATAAATAAATCCTGGGCAGCAAAGTGCTCCTGTGGATAGGGGTCTTGGCCTCGGCTTGGTGGATGCCTGAGGTGTGGGTGGCTGCTGTGTAGTGCACTGTATAGGATGTTCAGGAACTGCCTGGCGTCTGTCCATGTTGAGCTGGTATCACCCCAACCCCAGTACAACCAACCTGTCAGAAATGTCTCCAGATATTGCCTGATGTCCTAAGGGCAAAACCAGCACAGCTGAGAACCACAATCCTAGACTTTGTTTTTGTGGCCCACCTGCCTTTTTTCCTTCTTGTCTTTTGATTGAGTTGGGTTGTTTTGATACAGAGTATCACTATGTAGGCCAGAGTGGCTTGGTACTCTCTGATACTCCTGCCTCAGTCTACCCAGTGCTGGGTTCATGAGTATACGCCACCATACCTGTTTGTGCCGTTTTGTTTGGGTTTGTTTGGGTCTGGTATTTCCCTATCCCAGGCTGGCCACAAACTCTAAACAATCCTTCTGCTTCTGTCTCCCAAGGGCTGAGATTACAAACTTGACCCACTATTCCTGGCCCTACCTATATTCTTACTTTAAACCTGTTTATTTGTGTGTGTGTGTGTGTGTGTGTGTGTGTGTGTATTCTGTTCTTCCAGATGTGCCCTACCCCAGCCCAGGACCCTGGTCCACCCTGGTCCATAGGAGCTAGAGTCTGGTTCCTTGAGGCTTCATGCCTACATGATTGTTTGCTGACAATAAGGGACATTTGTACATCCTTAGGAGACTCAGGATGCCCTGTGCCAAGTCCAGGCCCCGCCCTCCAAGTTGGAGAGGCTGCTGCCAGCTGGAGGCTTTCACTGAGTAGATGCAGTTTTATTCCAGTACTCAGGAGCCCTGGTATTCCAGAGAGAGCTGAGGTCCCTCACTCACTTCGCTACCTTCTTCTCTCTATGACTGTTCTCCTCTTCAGACCTGCCTGCTATGCCATCCTGCTTTGGAGCTGCCCAATTATGGACTAAAATCTCCACAAACTAAACTAAATAAACCTTTCCTCCATTACCTTTGGGTTTCAGTTGTTCTATCTCAGCAATAAGAAAAGTAAGACAGTGGGAAATGAAGTAATCTCTGCAGAGAGAGGGCCACTGAGAGACCTCATTGGCCAGCAGTGAATAGAGGAGGCCCTCTGCATCTTGTGTTCTTCAGGCTGCCCTCAGTAGTAGGTCATACTGTCAAAAGCCTGCTTGATTTGTGTGTGAAGAACTGAAGAAAGCACTTTCTGATTAGCCATAGGTTCAGGGCTTGGGAACTGTCTCACTGTGGATGTGTCCTGCATTTCAGAGATTGACAGCTCACACCCACTGGCCCAGCCAGCTGGCCCTGCCCTGATCTGCCTCACTCGCTTTAAAGATGTGTGCCACCCGCCTGGCTCTAGGATGTTTTTTATTCTCTCCCAGCTCCAACTTTAACAAGTTGGCTTCCATATACATTCTATGCTGGGTTCATGTCATTTGTATGTGGATTAAAGTGGGTGTAGAAATCCAAGAAATAATCCTTCCAGATACCATCCAGTACTGGTACCATAGGCCTCTGTTGTATGATTACAGAGCATGAAGTATTTCTGTGCTACTGTGTCTTGTACCTTTGAACTTTAGACAAGGATCTGAGAGGCATGTTTGTCCATCTTTACTCTCTTTTATCTTAGTTTCTAGCAAAACTATTCTCTTGGCCTCCTCCCATTGTGTCTCATTCTTGAGCCTATTAGCTTTTAACTTCAATCCCTGAAAGTAAGGTGGTTTCCCCTGTGAGCCCCAACAATACACGTTGGAGCTTTTGAGTTTTGTTTTTTGAGACAAAGTCTTGTTTCATAACACAGACTAGCCTCAAACTCACAGTGGTACTCCTGCCTCAGCCTCCCAAATGCTGGAAATAGACATTTGCCACTGTGCCTGGCACCTCAGTAATATACTTGCCACCCATTATGTTCCAAATGTAGTGCCAGGCACCCCATTTACAAATGAAGGTGCAATACTCTGCACCTTGATTATGTCTCCTCCTGTGTGGACTTTGTCTCTATTTCAGCTAGCCCAGCCCTGTGTGGAGCCTGAGCTGCCTAGAACAGAGGGCGTGACAGGCGTGGCTGAGGATGTACCCCACAAAAAGAAGGAAATATATTCTGGAGCCAAGGCGAGCACTATGCAGGCTGAAGCTATCTGCAGTGTCTCAGTGGGAAGACAGCAGGAGTCAGGGCAAGAGGGAATGGCCCAGGCATCTGGTGAGGGAAAGGCAGAGAGGTACCACCTGGCCAGGCCCATGTGTGCTTACCTTGAACTTTTGTTTATTTTGCTGTACTGGGGATCAAACCCAGGTTCATTCTTCCACTGAGCTACATCCCTGCCCTTTTAAAAATTTTTCGACCCAAGTGGGACTTGAACTTCCAGTCCTCCTATCCTGCTACCTGCACTGCTGGGAAGCAGCTTCTGATCTAACACATAAAACCTGAAGTTGTCTTGACCAGGTGACTGGGAGCAGCCTACATTGTCGAAGGCTCATTGCTCACAGCTCCCATGGTGTGTGGGTGTGTGTGGGGGGTAGGTGTGCATCCATGGGTGGGTATGCATGTGCACATATGTGTGTATGCATATATGGGTATTGCTCTGTGGCATCTTATTACTGAGACCCCCCAAACTGACACCCACAACTTTACAAGAGGGGAGATTTATTTTGGCTCAGAGTAACAGGCCACAGTCAGCAGGCATAAACACAGTGAAACCACAATGGAAGGGCTGAGCAGAGGAGAACTGCTCACCTTTTGGTGGCCAGGAAGCTGAGAGAGAAGGGAGGAGCAAGAAGGGACACACAGCCTGCCAGGCCTGCCCCTTACAGCAGTCAGATAGCACCCTTGAGCCAGTCTTCCAAAGCCCACCTCTGAGCACCTGCAGCCTTTGAGGCATGTTCTCCATTTAATGTGTATGGCATGTTACACATGGGGTATGTGTGTAGATGTGTAGATGAGGTGTGTGTACATTTGTGCTGTGTGGGTGTGTGAGTGGGTCGGCGTGCATGCATGGGTGTGTGTACGTGGCATGTGTACAAGCTGTACTCTTTGTCACTGGCCCTTGGGGTGGCTTCTGAGACCTGGGAATGCAGCACTCCTCTTGCCAGCAGAACCAACTTGGAAAACCGGAAGGAGGAGCTCCCACAGCTTCCACACCTCCAGTAAGGCCAGCCCTGGCCTCAGCCCTGCACTCTGTATCACAGCTGTGGTGATGGTAAGGTCTGCATGCTCTAGCTGCACCTCTGACCCAGCTAAGCTGAAAAGCACCCACTGGTCCTAGCAAGGCAGCCAGACGGCCAAGCACTCAGGACGGCAGGCAGAACAGTCCCAGGAAGGGCATGCGAGGCTGGAAGAGAACCTGATGTTACAAGTTTTAAGAGAACAGAAAGCATTTTAATGCGCCTCTCACCCACATAGAAGCCATCTCCTGTGTGCAGCTGGGACAGGGACAAGGACAAGGCTGAGGAACAGGCTGGTAGCCAAGGGCTTGGGTGAATCTCAGTGTGTAGTGTCCCTGGCCTGTTCTGTTTCTGTCTAAAGGGCACTGGCCACTCCCTTGGCAAAGATAGACTGGGTGTTGAAGTTGGAGCCACTTGGCCAGTGTGCTCTTGCTGTCACCACAGCCCCGTGCAGCATGGAAGGAGCTTCTGGATGGGGATGCTGGCTTCCCACAAGAAGGTACCCATGCCTTACCACTGTGCATGCAGTTCTGCTACATCTGGCAGGATGAGCTTTCCAGTCTCACATTCACAGTCCCTTGAAGATTGACATTTACCACCCTGTAAGAGTGGGTTTGAGCTAGTAAGTCCAGCCCTGGGAGGCTGAGGCAGGAGGACCACTCAAGTTCAAAGCCACCCTGACTAAGATCCTATCTCATTAAAAAGAAAGTAGATTGGGGCTGCTGTCTCTTGCAGGAAGCTCAAAGGAAAAAAAATTTTTAATTTATTCTATGGCCAAATGAAGCATTTCAAAAATCAGGTGCGACTCTTCCTACTGCTCACCCATGTGGTTAGACTGGTTTTCATTAAACATTTTCCACATTATTGCCTCAGTCCTCTTTAAGCATGTTGGTTACCTGCTGCCTTAGTGGTGCAGCCTCTGGGGTTTCCCACACAGCACCCACCAAGGCATCCTGAGGTCCAGGGTATGTTGCACCTCAGGTTGCATGGTGCTGCAGGAAGCAGAGTCAGACAAAGTAAGTTATTTCCTGGTCTCCAGTGATGAGGCTGGGATGTTGCTCAAGTTCTCTTTCTTGTTTTTTGGGAGGACTGTAACAAACTTACGTGTTATTCTTGTGTTTTGTTGCTACTTATTTACTGGTGCTGTGGATCTGACCCAAGGCCTTGATCACACAGAACACCCCCTGTAACACTGAGCTGTACCCTAGCCTCCATTATTTTATTTAAAGTCAACCTGCAGATCCTGTAAGTGTAATGAGGTCACAAATATTATAATTCTATCTCTCTCTCTCTCTCTCTTTCTTTTTTTTTTTTTTTTTTTTTTTGTATTTTAGGGAAGGATCTACAGGGTACTCAAGGTATCACTACTAGATTGGACTCAGAGTGATCCCCCTGTTTACAGGCTCCTAAGAGCTGGGATTATAGGCGTGGGCCAGCCATGCCCAGTCTCAGTTGCTGTCTCAGTGTTCCCCAGGGGCAGGGCTGGCACAGTAGGCTTGGGGATTGAACCCCGGCCCCTGAGCCTGCTTGCAGGCACTTTAATCCGCTGAGCTATTTGGCTGGCCCTATATCTTAATTATGGTTCCAGGAAGGCTTTTAGAATGGTACATAGCTCCTGAGTGCAATAAGTAAGCAATTTAATTTCCTGTTCAATCATAGCTTTCCTTTTCATATAGTACTTTAGAAAGTATTCTGAAAACATGGTTATTTCTCCCCTGTTCATCTGTTTTGCTGAGATACTTACTCTATAGTGGTAGAATATTTCTCATGAACTATGTATATTAAGCTTCATAGCCAGCCAGTTTGGATTTGGGTTTGGGTTTTGTTTTAAGGCAGGGTTCTGCTGTGTAGACCAGGATGGTTTTGAGATCCCAGTTATCCTCCTGTCTCACCTTCCTGAGTTGTGGGGTTATAAGCATGTATCACCATATTCAGGCAATTTGTATTTCTGGAGTTTTTGGAATGCCCACCCAAGCCACAAAACTCCCCTGCAAGTACTTGCTGGGTTTGACTCACTAGCAAAGTACCCCAGGTACAAATTAGAAAGGGAATACAGCTCACCTGTGCCAGAACCCAGCCTGGAAGCTCTTGAGAGGATGCAGGGTCTGGAGAGAGTCTGGCCCCACTCCTGTGACCCCATTTAAGTCAGGGAGAAAAAAAAATCACCAAAATCAGACCCAGTGGGAGCTGGCTGTGTATGGGCTTTCTTCCTTCCCTGCAGCAGGCACTGCTCCTTGGCACAGTGTGCAGCCAAGTTTAGTGGTCTTCTGTCATACGTGGGAGCTGCGCCTGTTGTGGGCAAGGAGTGAAGACAATGTCGGAAAGAAAACAGCCCATTGGGACTTTCGAAAACAGAGTTCCCTAATTCACTGAGCAAGGAACCGTGTGTGCATTCAAAGTATGTGAACACCTCATGTGCACATGTGCACACTCCATGAGGAGGATGTCAGGTGTTTGCAAGTGCTGGACCATGTGATGGTTTTGTGCCACCACGCCTGACCACCTTACTGTTCTTTGTGCCAGCTGCGTGGCATTCAGCACATTTGTGCCTTGAGGCTGTCACTACCATCCATCTCCAGAATGCTTATTTTCCCCATGGAGATTTTGTACACATTGCACAGAAGCTCCCTCCCCCAGCCTCCCCTTTGAGTTTTCTGTTTCTCTTAATTTATTGACCCTGGACCTCGACTGAACCAATAAGCCTTGTTTTAGAACTGGCTATTGTACTTGACACTGCGTCAGGGGCTCATCTGCACCACAGAATCCCTGTGGCGGAATTCCCTTGCTCTGTACTGCTGAATTGTACTCCCCTGCATGTGCAGTGCTTCCTCGTGATCCATTCAATGTTGGGGCACACATGGCTGTTTCTATGAACAGAGGTATGTGCAAATCCTGCTCGAATCCCTCCTCCTTTGGACATGTACCCAGAAGTGTTTGCCAGACATTGGAGAAGCATATAAAATGCCCAGCCTGGAGGGATCATGACACCATCCTCCGAGATAGGTTTGCATTTGGGGTCCCCAGCAGCATTGCCTGGTGCTCAGCAGTGAGCCTGGCAGGCAGAGGCTATTCCCTGTGGGGCACATCTCTTTTCAGTTTCACTGACCTTCATGTCACCACACAGAGAAGCAGCAGGAACCCCACCCTGGGTCCTACTGAAAAGTATCCCCCAGAACCTGGATGAGACAGGATGTGTGGCTCTTGTGTGAGGGCACTGAGGTGACAGCTCCTGGACTGGATTTCTGAATTCAGGTCCAATCAGAGAAAGCCATAGTAGTGGGAGACCTTGTGTAGCTCTGTGGTGCTGGGATTGAACCCAGGAGCTCTACCCTGAGCTGTATCCCCAGCCCTTTTTTTAGAAATTTATTTATTTATTTATTTATTTATTATTTCTTGTTTCAGAACTTTTGTTTGTTTGTTTATTTATTTTTATGGCCGGCTCAGCCTGCCCTGAGGGCAGGGCTGGCGCAGCATGTGGTGTCGGGGATCAAACTGCAGTCCCTGAAGCCATCTAAGCTTTCCCAAGCAGGCACTTTAGACCACTGAGCCATCCTGCCGGGCCCCTTTTTACAATTTTTAAATTTTGAGACAGGATCTGTCTTACTGAGTCACCAAGTTGCCCAGGCTGGGCTCAAACTTACATTCTTCCTGTCTCAGCCTCCCAGAGCATTGGGATCAGAGCTATGCACCACCATACATAACCACAGCTTGAGTGCTTATCAGTCAGGGGGAAGGAATAAGTCACTGAATAACTTTCAGCCTTTTTTAGACTAAGAAAAAACAACCTGCTCATCTGAGACACACTCTGCTTCTCCTTCCCTCCCCCTCCCACTGGGACTGTGACTCACCCTTTGCAAGTCATGCCCACAGCAGTCTTGCACCCAGCCCCTTTGTCAGTCACCCTCATCACCAGATTGGTATCACTGTGCTTGTGCCCAGGCAGTCTTCATGCCCCAGTGTCCCTGTGCCTGCTTCAGTCGCTTCCCTTCCTCTCTGCATGTGGTCATGAGAAGAGTGGGTGCGCAGTATCAAGAGCACAGACACTCAAGGAGTACTGATCAGTGAGCACTGTTGTTGTGTTTTCCCGTTATTACTGACACTTCCACAGAGCCTTATTTACACGTTAAACTCTGTCCTAAGGATGCTCATGTAGGTGACAGCAGGCACTGTTGGGACTCTGTATTCTGTGGCTTCTGGCAGCCCTGAGCTCTCCACCCTTCTCACTGCATTTGTATGTAACACTGCACAACTGTGAGGATAGGTGAGGTCACTGCAGGGTGACTTTAGCAGTATGGTGAGTTTCTGGCTTTGTGGCTTGGCCCATGTTTCTGGGTCTGTTTTCCTGGGTCCCTGGGCTGGGCAGAGCTTCCTGGCACCCCTGGTTCATGAACTTGGAGGCAGAGAAAAGGGCCTGCTGAGCATGGAGCCAGCTTGTAAAGCTTAGGCTGGAAGTGACTCATGGTTCATTTCCAGCTGCAGTGCTGAGGTCAAAGGGCAGGGCCAAGGACAAAGAGAGCCAGCCTCATGCACATGGAGGGGCACAGCCATGGTACTGCAAGTGGTAGAAGTCTTTAGGATACAAAAATGAGATTCAGTATAAGCTGACAAGAGGAAGACCACCTTGTCCAGAACTAGCTGTGTCAGACTAGGAGTGGGGGTGAATACCTGTAATCCCAGCTGCTCAGAGGCAGGAGGATTGCAAATCCAAGGCCAATCTGGGCAACCTTACAAGGTCATGTAGCAGAATAAAAACAGGGAAAGGCTTGGGGGGGTCATAGCTCAGTGGCAGAGTTTCCCTGGGTTCAGTTTCCAGATATGCAAAGACAAACATGGCACATAGCTATTCCAGGGGAAGACAGCACCCACCCTCCTATGTTGCCCTGTGGAGAAGGCCCATCACTATGGGGCCCTGCACTGCAGAATTGTTTCCTGAAGGCCTGGTGTTTAGGGCTGGCTGGCATTAGTCTTGCTGAAGCGGGGTGATGGCCACCTGGGATTGTTCATGCTCCCCTGTGTGTTTAAAAATGTCCCTGATAAGATGTGTCCTTTCCTGTTCACTGCCCACAGCCATGCCCTATCTGCAGCATCTGTCCGTTGGTTCTCATCCTCCATTACAGTGTGTGACTTCAGTGCTTCAGATCCTTTTTTGTGCATATCATCAGCACATTATTCAGGTTCTCTTACTGGCTTTCCTGTTGTTTTAAGGTACTCAGCTCTCCATAAGTAATACTTGAAGTTTTATTTATTTATTTATTTTAATGTATTTAGTATAGCATCTACAGTGTCTCACTATGCAGATTGGACTCATAGTGAACCTTCCTGTTTTTTAGCTTCCCAAGCACTGAGATTACAGGTGTGTGCCACCATACTTAGTCTCATTCTCTGTCTCAGCATGCCCCAGGGGTGGGGAACCAGCATGGCACACCAGGGTTTGAATCCTGGTCCCTTTATTTATTTATTTATTTATTTAATGTTTTTTTTTTTTTTATTTGTTTGTTTGTTTGGTTTTTTTTTTTTAGATTCTCCAATGGCTTTATTGCTCCCCTTTACTGGGGGAGCAGCAGGCAGGACCTCACAGTTTGAGGTGAAAGGCAAGATAGAAAGCTGTGGTTTCTTCAGTATGGGTCATTAAACGGATACAGAGGGTGTCCTGCATCTCTTGGGACCCTCTTTCCATCTACCGTAATCATTGGCACAATGTAACGCCAGTTTTTGTTCAGGGCGTCCAGCTGCTTCACCTCCTCTGGGGTGAAGGTGAAATCAAACACCTGGATGTTCTGAAGGATACGAGATGGGGTAATACTTTTGGGGATGCAGATCACCTTCCGCTGGACTTGCCACCTGAGCAAGATCTGAGCTGGAGATCAGCTATACTTTTCAGCCAGTGCCAAGACCAATGGTTCCTCAAAGAGAACAGGCTCATCAGTGTGGTGCCAGGCATGATCAGAGAAGCCCAAAGGGCTATAGGCAGTCACCTCCAGGCCACATGCCTGGCAGTGGGCAATCAGCTCATTCTGAGCAAGGTATGGATGGCTCTCCACCTGAAAAACAGCTGGGCGCACAGAGGCCACACTGAATATATCATCAATATGCCGACTGCTGAAGTTGGACAGGCCCAGCACTCGGACCAGCCCCTTTGCCACCAGGGCTTCTAGAGCCTTTCAGGTCTCCTTGTAGTGGGTGGAATCATAGCGTATAGTCCCATCGGAATTCTTGGGGAAGGTTGTGTCTCCCCACTCAAAGACATAAGGCCAGTGCATCAGATACAGATCCAGATACTCCAGCTGGAGGTCAGCCAATATCTTCCTGAGGGCAGGCTCCACATCCTCAGGGTGGTGCTTTGTGTTCCACAGCTTGGATGTCACAAACACTTCCTCCCGAGGCACCAACTTGCCTGGTCCCACGTTTGCCTTCAGGGCTTCCCCAATCTCAGGCTTATTGCCGTAGACAGCAGCAGAGTCAGTGTGGTGGTAGCCCACACTAAGGGCATATGTGATAGCTGCTTTTACCTGGCCAGGCTCACTCTTCCAGGTACCCAGACCAATCAGGGGCATCTTCTGCCCAGTGTGCAGGAGGACAAAGGAAGCCGCCATCACCCCCTCAGCCAGAGAACTGAGCACAGAAGGAACAGAGAAGCCTAACAAGTGCACTGCGCCCCTATTTATTTAATGTATTTGGTACAGAGTCTACAGGGTCTATAGGATCTCACTGTGTAGGTTGGACTCTGTAGTTATTCTCCTGTTTTCAGCCTCCCAGATGCTGGGATCACAGGCATGCACCGCACACCCAGTCTCAATTTCAGTCTTAGTGTGAGCCCCCACACTTCCCCAGCCCCAGACCCCCGCCTCCCTGGCAGAGTTGACAGGTTAGGCCAGCCACTATGCTCTGCCTAAATAGGCACTTTAATCGGTTGAGCTATTTGGCCAGCCCTTAGGCAGGCACTTTAATCCAATGAGCTATCTGGCTGGCCATTGAAGATATTTTTTGATCGGATTGATTGATCAGTTTTTGAAACCAGGTCTCCGTATGCAGTAGTCAGGCTGGCCTTGAGCTCACTTTGTAACCCAGGCTGATCTCAAACTCACAATGGATCCTCCTGCTTCTGCCTTGTGAGTGTAGGGATTGATATTTTTGATGATCTCTAATTATATCTAATTTTGTAATATGCAGTTTTAGCGAATATGCATACTCATTTAGACCACAGGCCTCTGATGAAAAATAGTGGGTTTCTGTTTGGAAGAGGAAGGCTGTACTTGTCCTTAGGACACAGGCCAGCAGGTCCAGCGAGTGTGTTTTGTCTTGGGAACAACCAAGAGTGTTGAGGACAGCCAGCATGAGTAAGTTGCTTCCTGCCCTTTGCTGCTGTGGGACAGTTCTGCCCCTGAGCAGAGCCGTGTTGTGGGAGCAGAGTGAGCCAGGTGCAGGGAAGAGTGTCAGGGGAGGGACAGTGAGAAGGTGGGTAGGAGCCTCAGAATGTTGTATGGTGTTGTGGCACACTTTGGCACAGCTTGAAGCTAGGGTCTGAAGGAACCGGGCAGGCAGAAGCCACACTGTGAACACTTCTGAGAGGCTTTCAAGAGGCCTGGAGTTGGGGTTAGACCTGTAGTGATCCACAGAGCCTGGTGTGTTTGGCAGGTATTGGATTAGGGGCTGTGAGGAGGTAGGCCGTGGTGGAAAGATGGGGCACCTGGGGTGTGGCCCGGAAGTGTTGTCTCCCACCTCTGCGTCCCATCTGCCATGCTAATGCCATGCTGCCCTGCCGTGGAGCCCAGCATTTGTCCTCCGTGAGCAGATGAATGAGTGGCATGACCATTCTACTATGGTGGCAGACTGTGCTGTAAGACAAATGTGCTAGGAACCTCCCATGACAGCCACTCAGCACCACAGGACTAGCTCTAGTCATGTGTCCACCCAAGGTGCTTCCCAAGAAGGAGTCATGTGTCCTTGTGGGGACATTGTTGCTCTGTCCCAGAGTCACCGTGGTATAATGTGCAGTTTGACCACTTCCACCTGCTAGTGATGTCTGGAGCCCCCCCACCCCAGTGTACCTGTGCCCCCACTCTGGGCTACCAAGCTGGTGAGCTGAGAACAGTGGGAGAACTCAGGCCTCTGTCTCCCTGGGCAAACATGTGGGGCTTGATGACACATGCACCAGCATCTTCCTGGGAATAGGCAGTTGTGTATGCCACATTCCAGTATGGCTTTTCATTGGCATGTGGACTGGCAGCTTCCTGAGTTAGAGGCACACAGCCGTCATCTGCGCATAGCATAGGCCCTTGAGCAGCTAGCTAGATGGTGGCAGTCACTGTAGTGTCATCCCTGTCATCCCACTTACCATGTTAGCAGGGGACTTCTTCCTAGGCCCTTGTGGCCCCAGAGCCTTGCTCAAGGCTGCTGCCCTGGCCCTGCATGTGCAATCCTTTTGTGTTGACTCCTTGCCATTATTGGTTAGCGTCCCCTCCTGTCTTGCAGGCACTGCAGAGCAACCTGAAGTATTCCCTGCTGCCACGCCGGCTGGTCATCAGCAAGAGGCTAGCACAGTGTCTGCATCCTGCCCTGCCCAGTGGTGTGCATTTGAAGGCTCTGGAAACCTATGAGATCATCTTCAAAATTGTGGGAACCAAATGGCTGGCCCAGGACTTGTTCCTGTACAGGTATGGTGCTCCTCCCTATGCACATGCCCTCATGTTTGCATTACTGGGATCAGAACATGACAAACAGGCAAAATAAGTGTCGGGGGAACACACCACAGCTACTGGTCCCAAAGCCATGCTGTGGCTGGGGTGGGGTGTGGCTTGGGGACAGAGCACTGGCCTAGCATGTGCCAGACTCCAGGCCCATTCCTGCACCACAAGAGCAAAAATAACATGTACCAAAACCCCAGCCCTCCCTGCTACCCACTGTGCACTACCCACCTCTCCTTCTCCCTGCAGCTGTGGGCTGTTTCCCCTCCTGGCAAACGCGGCAATGTCGGTTCGGCCTGTGCTCCTCGGCCTGTATGAGAAGTACTTCCTCCCTCTGCAGAAGCTGCTCCTGCCTAGCCTCCAGGCCTTTCTCGTGGGCCTGCTGCCGGGTCTGGAGGAGGGCTCTGAGATCTACGACAGGTGACGGGGTTTTTCTACCATTTTCCAAGAAGTGGGGAAGACACAGGGAGGCAGATGCCCCAAATTTTTCCACAGGCTCTTGCTCCATTCAATGTCATGTTCTTTTTTTTTTTTTTTTTTTTGAGACCAGGTCTCAATTCATAATTCAGGCTGGCCTTGAACTCTGTGTAGTCAAAACTGGTCTTGAATCAGTGATCTTCATGCCTCAGCCTCCTGAGTCCTGGGATTGCTGGGATGACAAGTGTGTGGCTTTAAGTCCATGTTCTCCCTCACCTTACCACATTGCTTAGTCAGAGAGGGAGTCCCAGGTCTAGAGAGATCAGATGCTCTAGCTGGATAAAGGTACTAATTATAGAGGGGACACCGTTCAGGGTTTCTGCTGTGTCCCGGCTATTTTATCCTGGGTCACAGCTGGGAGCTTGTACCTCTTCTGTCAGGGATGCAACTGACCTTTCTGATACATACATTCCTCAGCCTATCCACTGAATGCATGTGCCATATGGTTACCCCATTTGCAGTCAGAGTGCAAGGTGGGAACACATCACAGTCCACAGTCAGCAGGCCCAGAGCCAGCCCCAACTCATGTGGGTCAGCCTTCAGGATTCCTGTCTGTTGTCTCCTAAATGAGAGAGCAAAGCCAGGTTCTTAAAGGCAGGGCCTGGTAAGGAAATGTCTTGACATATTTCATCAGTACCTTGAGAACTTGTAAAGCTCCTGCACAAAAGTTCATGCAAGGGGTTGGTTTTGTTTCATTTTATATGCTTTTTTGGGGGGGGGGGTTAGATTTTGTTGTTTTTTGGGGGTGGTGCTGTGGAGGACCGCCTGAGGAGCTCTCCTTGAAAGAAGAGTGACTGTCTCCATTTTGACTGAGCCTGACCCTATTCCCTTGTATTGAAATATACAGAGCTGGCTAGGACTTCTCATTATCCTCTCCATTGGCCTTAAGCAGTATGTATTGGTCTAGGCGCGGCGCTGGTAGTAATTTTTGAAGATGGCACATGTGTTTCCCTGATAACAGGACGAAGAGCCAATGCTCCATGGTGTCAGCAGGGATCGAGCCTTGAGATAGAGGCTATGACTTCCTGGAGCTTGAAAAGATTACACATCAGAGCTGAAGTGCCAGACCTCCAAAATATTAGATATCACAATAAGCATAATGCAAATCACTTCTTTTGCATATCTCTAAATATGGCAGAGGTGAATGCAGGCCTCCTACCTAGCCCAGCTCATAGTGCTCACCTTCTTCCCACAATCCCCTTCAATGCCTACCAGCTTCCCACAACTCCCTTCATTGCTGACCTTCTTCCCACAATTCCCTTTCTCAAGCCATTCCCCCTTCTCCAATGAATAAAACCTGAGTGCAGCCCTGAGTCGCCCTCTTGGTTCCGGAAAGCCATCTTCATGACCGGACTTAGGGCCCCTTGGCTCCCCAATAATTACATATATATATATATATATATATACACACACACACACACACACACACACACACACACACACACACACACACACACACACACACACATATATATATATATGTCTTA